>CAUZXS010003519.1:0-52762 GCA_963585895.1 Sepioteuthis lessoniana
TTTAATTTTAAACGTGGCGACGAAGCGTTCAGCTTGACCATTTGATTGTGGATAGAAGGGTGGTGATCTGAGGTGCTGAATACTGTTCTGTTTACAGAAATCTGAAAATTCTGCTGATGTAAATGCAGTACCGTTGTCAGAAACTAAGATTTCAGGAGTGCCAAATCTGCTGAAGATCTCCTGTAGTTTCCTTACAGTTTCTCTGGATGTAGGGTGGTTCATATTGAAAACCTCCGGTCATTTGCTGTAAGCATCAACCAGTATTAATTAATGTTGTCAACCAGTATTAAGTAATGTTGTCCAGCAAAATCAATATGGAGTCGTGACCAAGGAGATTCTGGGATAGGCCATGAATACAGTTTTGTTTTCCGAGGAGACTTTGCAACTAGTTGGCATTTAGTACAACTCTTAATAAGTTCCTCGAGCTGTTTGTCCATGTTTGGCCAGTACACGTATCCGCGTGCTAAGGTTTTCATCCGATTAATCCCTTAATGTCCACAGTGAAATTATTTTCAGCAAAAAGTAGAACAGCATATGCATAAATCCGAACTTCTTCAAGAAAATAAAATGCATAAAGTTTTCGGAGACTTTGAGATACAAACAGTTCACACAATCACAGCCAGAAGACTAGACCAAGAGTTAATTAACTTGTAGATTCTAACTTTTCATCTCGTGGAATTTGCTGTTCCTGCGGACCATTGAGTAAAAATAAATGAAAAATAAATGAAAGCAAAAAGCTTGTCAAATACCAGAAGTGTGCTTGAGAGCTAAAAAAGTAGTGGAATAAGAAGGTGTGGTAATACTAATTGCATTTGGTCCCGAAAGGCACGGAAAATGGACTGGGAAACTGAAGAACTGAGGAAGAATCAAGTCCATTCAGACCACAGCACTGCAGAAATCTTATAGAATTCTTAGAAGTATCTTGGAAACCTAAAGAGACTTGTTTTCACTTTGACTTCTGTGAAAAACCACCAGTTAAAATTGGAGTGAAAAACTCGCATTAATAATAATAATTTTATTATTATTTTAATAATAATAAAATTATGATTAAAAAATAGTTGCGTTAGTTCTTGTTCATTCAGTCATTGCTATTTTGCTTCGCTCATCTAAGAAGTAAAAAAATCCATAACCTTTCTCTTTTCCAGTTGCTGATAAGAAAGTTAAAAACTCCGCCACTTAAATGTAGTAATTCAATTGATCAATCTGAAGTTTATCATTGCAGTATATAGCTGCCCCCACCACGTGTATACAAAGGGACTAAACATTCTTAATTGTTGCTCATATCGTTTCTCTTTTCATTGTGCAATTTATGAATGCCTTTTATGGAATTTTACGGTCTTAGACAGCTCACCTTTTAGGCATCTACTTATAAAATACAGTGTGACTTTGTAGATTAATTTATTGGTCATACAACGTATAACTAAAGATAAATAAGAAACTCAGTTATAATAGTAATACGAAGCATTACTCGAGTGAACAAAAGAAACAAGAGCGCATGCAAAGAAAGAAGGAAGGAAAGAAAGAAAGAAAGAATAAATTGAGCTTGAAGATAAATTGAGAAAGAAGGGAAGAACACGAAATGATGAAGAAAAAGGATGAAGACAAATACAGACAGTTATAGTGAGAGAAGAAACAAAACCAAGGAAAAAGAATTGTTCCAATCAATGTGCAAATAAAGTCCTGTTATTTATGAGAGGAGCTATGATGTTATATATATATATATATATATAGAGAGAGAGAGAGAAAGAAACGACAGTAGTCCTCTTATTAACCAATACATACCAAAAAGAACACATTACCAATTAGACATTCAATAGAAGATATACAATCACGATTAGCATGGCAGGGAGTAAATTAAGTGTGTAAAAGGAAGAGCACTTTGAGAGCAAAACTAAAAATAGCCAGCGAAGAATAAAGACTTCAGAAGTGGAAAGAATATTTCAAGAATCTCACTCGGAAATTCTCTGGAAATCAAAGACAAAATTATCCAAAAAATTAATAACGGATAACAAGAAATTAAACTAGGACAGTCTACGGAGGAAGAATTATTGAAAAAATTAAAAACAGCTGCAGCCCTTTAAGTTTGGAAGACAAGAAAATTTGGCAGCATACTTTTGCAATTATTTTACGTAGTCTGTAAAGAAAACACTATAGAAAAGTGGACGAAAGGCAGCATCCTTTCCTTCGACAAAAAAGGCGACCTCAAAACACTAAGAACTACAGATGCATAGAGCTTACAATTATTTGATGATCAAGTTTATACTGCCCTGCTTCTCAATTGTATATGACCCGAAACCGAGAAAATTCTTGGAAAAATCAGAACGGATTTCGAAGAAATCGCTCCATAACCTGACAGATTATGACAAAATGTCGAATCATTGAAGGAAGACGAACAAAGAATCTCGGGTCAACACTACTGTTTGAAGGTTTCTTGAAGGCATTTGATTCTATACAGAGGAAAGACCGAGCAATACTCCTTGCATATGGTGTTTTCAAAGAAACTGTTACTACTGTAATGATGCTTTAGAAAAAGACGAAAGCAATGGTTCGCTCACCTGATGAAGACACCGATTTCTTCGTCATTGTCACTGGGGTCTTGTCAGAAGATACATTAGCACGATTGTTGATTATCAACTTAGACTACGTACTTCAAACGTCAATAGATTTAATAAAAGAAAATGGTTTATTTCAAAAAAAGGCACTGGTCTCTACATGAACGCAAATAAGATAGAGTTCTCTGTTTTAAACAAGAAACAACTATCTCCATTCTAAATGACAAGAAACTAAAATTAGTAGGCCAAGTCACATACCTCGGTAGAAACATCTCATTTACTGAAAGTAATGTCAATATACACCTGAAACAGTTGAATGTTATTGACAGGTTATCGATTATATGGAAATCTGATCTACTATGAAATAAAACGGGATTTCTTTTAAGCTGTATCTTTGTTCATACTACTATATGGATGCACCACATTAACACCAACACAACACAGAGAAAGAACTTGATGATAACTACACAAGAATGCTACTTGCTGTCTGGAACAACTCCTGGAAGCAACATCCCACAAAACTGCAACTGTACGGCCACCTGACTCCCATCTCACAAACCATTTAAGTAAGATGAACAAGTCATGAAAAGCACTGCTGGAGAAGTAAGGACAAACTTATAAATGACGTACTCTTATAGATTCCTGCATTTGGACGTACCAGATGTTGGCCGATCAGCATAGATTTACTCACATCTTTTCTATACGAACACAGGGTGCAACCAAGAAGACCTTTTAGAAGAAATGGATAATAGGGATATATGGCATAAGAGAATCAAGGAAATCTATGCCATCAAAATGACTTGATGAAATGACACTGAATAAAATGAAAATAACCAATTTTCACATCGGCAGCTTTAAATTAGAAAATTCCCATGAACAGTCAAATTTTCAGCTGCTGAATTTATCTCTTGACACCTTTCCATCATCCATGCACACATAAACCAAACATCTGATATAAAACATTTTTCAAATTTAATCCTGTTCATTTTCAATATAAAAATACGAGAAGTGTGAACTTAATAGTTAGAAAGGTTGCATCAAAATTTTTTTTTTTGCAGTAGCAGTAACAGCAACGAATGTCAAAGGAAATTTGGTAAGCAAGACTAGAAAGTAATGTGTTTAATTTAAACAAAAATCAGGTTGAAAAAAAAGTTGATCAATGTGAATCATGATGTAACATACCCATGATACGGATATGCGAAACGTACATAGAATGTTCATGACATATATACATAGAACATAGGAATCCCGAAACACAAAAAACACTTACGACTTCTTAGTTCAGGTACGAAACTTTTTATTACCTTTGAGTTTAAAGGTTTTTCGACATAAGGAGAGAGATACACCTGACTTTTCCATCTGCCCCAAACCACGTGCGCACCCGACACAAGGCCACGGTGAGCAAGTGAAAGTCAACCGTCTTCTCCCGAGGCAGAACTCAACTCAACTGACTTTTCTCAAATCTTCCAAAATCCTCCGCGCACGCTTCCGGTGCATGACGTTATTCACATCCGCAAGTCCTATCTGGGATTTTTATTTTGACATCTTTGAATGACACATCCTCCCCGCGCGCGCATGAACACCTGCGCTCATGTTGCACCTAACCCCTACACTAAGCGAAAGGTTCTCAGCCTAACTAAACCGAAAGGCAAGATATATAAAACGAAATTCCTCGGCCATTATATTACATTGATTATTATGGGTTTTGCAAGCAGATGAATTAATTGTATTTAACATAAAATGACTTTTCTGAATATAAGGGTACTTGAACGAAAGGTTTTGTACTCCCAAATGGTCTCTGAATGTACAGAATGATTTTATGATTGTAGAGTCTCTTGAAAAATTTCATAAATTGCTGCTCTTAAGTTAACAGCTAAATCCTTTTCATTTTACATTATTAAATATGGATGAATTTGTGGATACAGCTCAGATCAAAATAGACGACTTCATTTTGCATTATTAGATATGGAAGAATTTGACCAGTGAGAGCACCATCCAAATTCATTGAATAAAAATAGTTAAATTTATAAACTCTTTATTCGGATTAATTGACTGAAATATTGATTCCCTACTTTCAATGTGTTGTCAGATCCTTGTAAAATTTATCTGGTTCCTTTTTTTCAATATATGACACTTTTAGCACCTTTTTATCAATTTTCTATAATCAGCTGTCATATTTAATAAATAAAACCTATTCGCTGCTTAATATCTTTTGTTTATCTTTTCGTGAGAGCATGTTGAGTTACTAGTCTTATTGAATTGTATCGACTTCTCTAAATCATTGGAGACAATTTTTAATATTTGTAAAATAAATGGCCCGCTTTCACTCCAACCCTTGATCATAAAAACTGTTTGATATTTGACATCTGTTTCAAATCCTAAACAAATTCTAGTAACAGATGTTTGTGAAGCCACCAAAAATAAATAATAATCTTTCTACTATAATAGCGTTGTCCTATTTATAGATGACCGAACCATTTGCACGTAGATTAACTCTACGTGTTTAGGATAATGGTATCAGTTGCTCTTTTTGTTGCGAACGTAGGAGCATCATCAGTTGACTTAAATCTTTCCAAATCACTCGGCTAAAAAGAAAGAAAGAAAGAAAGAAAGAGCACAAACTGACAAAGAGTAAGCAATGTTATTGCCAGTGAAAAAAAATTCACAGATTTATTTGAATTTCATGATTTTTTTAATATGATAGATTAAACAACACATGTCTATATGTATATGGTCGAGTAATGTCTGATATTGACATAAAAGAATTTTTCACTACCCTGTAATGAAATTTGGTTGTATACCCCCCCACACATATACGCACATATTTTTTCTGCGTACTTTTCTATATACACACACCCCATTCGGATAAAGCTGTAGAATACCCCGACTGCATCTCTCCAAAGGTGTTAGACCTTTCCCTTAACGAGTGTCCTGGATTAGACTGTCAGAAAGTTAGGTTCCAGTTCAATAGCTTTGAGGAATGTGGCGTACCCCGTCATTGCTATCACTCCCAGGTCCACTCTAACCTGGATTAAGGGCCCAATCAATGAGTTAAATAGAATTGTTTAATCATTTACTATACTTGAAACCATTCAACTGCGAGCAAAGAAAGAACTAATGTTAAATTGAATTATCAGTGTTAGATAGCAAAACTTGAAACCACTTAGTATCTTGGGTATGACATTAAACTGCATCTGA
Source organism: Sepioteuthis lessoniana (assembly GCA_963585895.1). NCBI lineage: Eukaryota > Metazoa > Mollusca > Cephalopoda > Myopsida > Loliginidae > Sepioteuthis > Sepioteuthis lessoniana. The sequence goes on from CAUZXS010003519.1 coordinate 5,751, forward strand.
TGCTGAGGCTACAATCTTGCAGTTTGGGGAATGTGGAATATCCCTTTTATTACCATAACTTTCAGGTCCACTCTGACCCGGGGTAATATTATCACTCAGGATCTCACCTATGAGTCAAATAGAACTGTTCAATCTTTTACTAAGGATTATTATTAATATTGAATAGAATTATTTGTTAAATAGAAATATTTGTAACCATTTTACTCTGTGCAAACAATAAATTACAGTAATTGTAACGGAGTGCAAACAAAGGATTAATATTAAATAGAATTATAAGTGCTAGAAAGCAATAACTAAAAGCATTTAATTCTGTCCAAATAAAACTATAAGTGTTAGATTGCAAAATACCTGAAACCATTTAACTGTGTGCAAACAAATGAACTGTAATTCATTTAAGAAGAAAGTAATCTACAAACTATTCAAATAAAATTATATATATATATATATATATATATATATATATATGATTCAGCATTAGATAACCATCAAAAGTTGATATGCCATTAAACCAAATGACCTACCGATCAATATACACATTACAGAATCCTTTGTGAGAAAGAAAAAGTTTTGGGATGCATTATCAAAATCAAGAACGTGCATATTTCCTTCTCTCTTTATTTGCTTTTATTTTCAATTTCAATTCTTTAGAATCAGATGAAATTATGTAACAATGATGGGATGAACATCTTCAATCTTTTTCATTGCGAAAATAACAGATGTTTTGAATAAATTTTACTCTACTTAGAGAAGGTTTGCTAAACAACGTTGGAAAATGTTGTGCGCAGATATTGAAACAAAATATATTGATATATTTAAAAATGTCAAATTTGCATGAACAACATGTGTACACACACACACGCACATACACACACACACACACATGTGTACGTAAACGCACACACAAGTGGACGTAGGTTTTCGGGCAAGCAAAATCAAGCACATATAAGCGTAGTACAGATTATATATTTTGTAATGTGCTCTCTTGAAATATGATTGGAAAGTAATCTTTTTACTGTAGTCAAAAATATTCAAGAGTTCACAAAATTGTTTTAATTAGAACATTCCCATTGATTTAGATCAGTTTTAAAACTGAATCTTTCTCATAAATAGATTATTAGTGTTCTGTTTACCTTATTACATATGGATAAATTTGTGGATACAGCTCAGCTCAAAATAGACAACTTCATTTTGCCTTATTACATATGGATGGATTTGTGCATACATTTCAGAAAAAATAGACAACATCATTTTACCTTATTACGTATAGATTGATTTCTGGACACATCTTAGCTAAAGATAGACGACTTCATTTTGCCTTATTAAAAATGGATCAATTGGTGGATACATCACAGATAAAAAAAGACAACGTCATTTTGCCTTGTTTATTACATATGGAAAAATAAACATCTTTTTACCTAATTACATATGGATGAATAGTCAACCTCCGTTTGTTTTATATATGGATGATTTTGTGGATGCAGCTCAGATCAAAATAGACGATTTTATTTTGCCTTATTACATATGGAGGAAATCATGGATACAGCATAGATCAAAATTGAAGACTTCATTTTTCCTTATTACATATGTATTAATTTGTGGATATATCTCAGCTAAAAATAGACTCCATTTGCTTTATTACATATGGAAAATTAGTGGATACAGCTCAGATCAAAATAGACGACTTTATATTGCTTCATTACATATGGATAAAATCCTGGATACAGCTCAGATCAAAATTGACGACTTCAATTTACATCATTACATAGGGATGAATTTATGGATACTGCTCATATCAAAATAGACGATTTCATTTTACTTATTAAATATGGATAAAATCGTGGATACAGCTCAAATAAAAATTGACGACTTCATTTTACTTATTACATATGTATTAATTTGTGGATAAATCTCAGCTCAAAATGACGACTTCATTTTGATTTATTACAAATGGATGAATTTGGGGATATATCTAGCTCAAAATAGACGTCTTCATTTTGCCTTATTACATATGGTTAAATTTGAGGTTACAGCTCAGATGAAAATAGACGACACCATTTTACATTATTACATATGGATGAATTTGAGGATACAGCTCAGCTCAAAATAGGCGACTTCATTTTGCCTTATTTACATAGGGATGAATTTTGGATACAGCTTAGCTCAAAATAGACGACTTCATTTTTCCTTGTAAAATATGAATGAATTACTGGATATATCTTAGCTAAAAAAAGACGACTTCATTTTGCATAATTACGTATGAATGAATTTGAGGATACTTATCAAATAAAAAAACGACTTCATTTTGCCTTATTACATATGAAAGTATTTGTGGATACAGCTCAGATCAAAAGAGTCGATTTCATTGTGCTTTTCTAAATATGGATGAATTTTTGGATACACCTCAGATTAAAAAGACGACCCCATTTTGTCCTATATTATGTAAATGAATTTCTGGATAAAGCTCTGATCAAACTAGACGAATGCATTTTGCCTTATTACCTATGGATGGATTTGTGGATACATCTCCGCTCAAAAGAGATGATATCATTTTGCTACATTACATATGGATGAATTTGTGGAAAGAGCTCAGATTGAAACTGACGACATCATTTTGAATTTTACATATGGATGAATTTGTGGATAAAGCCCAGATCAAAATAGACGACTTCACTTTGCCGTATTACATATGGATAAATTTTTGGATACAGGTCTGATCAAAATAGACGACTTTATTTTGCCTTATTGAATAGTGATGAATTTCTGGATAAATCCCAGCTAAAAAAGACAACTTCATTTTGCCTTATAACATAGGGATACATTTATGGATAGGGCTCAGATCAAAAAAGACGTCTTCATTTTGCCTCATTCATTATGGATGGATTTGTGGATACATCTCAGATAAAAATTAACGACATCATTTTGCCTTAAAATATATATGTATTAATTTGTGGATACAGCCCAGATAAAAATAGACGACTTCATTTTGCGTCATTACATATGGAGGAATTTCTGGATACATCTTAGCTCCAAATAGACGACTTCCTTTTGCCTTATTACATATGGATGAATTTCTGGATTCATCTCAGATCGAAATAGACGTCATCATTATGCCTTATTACATAATTATGAATTTGTGGATACCGCTCAGAACTAAATAGATGAATTCATTTTGCATTAATACATATGGATGATTTTATGGATACATATCAGCTCAAAATAGACGACTTAATTTAGCCTCATTACGTATGCATGAATTTGTGGATACAGCTCAACTAAAAAAAAAAACGACTACATTTTGCCTTATGATATATTGATGAATTTGTGGATACAGCTCAGATATAAATAGTCGACTTCATTTTGCCTTATTACATATGGATGATTTTTTCTGGATACACTCAGCCCGAAATAGACGACTTAATTTTAACTTATTACATATGGATGAATTTGTGGATTGATCTCGGCTCAAAATAGATGACTTCATTTTGCCTTATTACAAATTTGTGGATAAAGCTCAGTTCAAAATAGACGTCTTCATTTCGCTTTACTTATAGATGGATTCGTGGATACAGCTCAGCTAAAAATAGACGACTTCATTTTGTCTTATTACATACAGATGAATTTGTGAATACCACACAGCTCCAAAAAGACGTCTTCATTTTCCCTTATTTCATATAGATGGATTTGTGGATACAGCTCAGATCAAAATAGACGATTTCATTCTAACTCATCACATATGGATGACTTTGTGGACACATCTTAGCTAAAAATAGACGACTTTATTTTGCCTTATTACATATGTATTAATTTGTGGATACATCTCAGATCAAAATAGATGGCACCATTTTGCCGAATTACGTATGATTAATTTGTGGATACAGCTATTAATTTGTGACATTTGGCCGAATTACGTATGGATGAATTCTTGGACCAGTTTATATCAAAATAGACGACTTCATTTTGCCTTATTATATATGAATGAATTTGTGGACCTACTTAGATCGAAAAAGACGACTTCATTTTGACTTATTACATATAGATAGATTTGTGGATACAGCTCAGATCGAAATAGACCTCTTTATTTTGCCTTATTACATATGGAAGAATTTGTGGGTACAGCTCAGATAAAAATAGACGATTTCATGTTTCTTTATTACATATTGATGAATTTGTGGATACAACTTATGTTCAAAACAGACTACATTTTGCCCTATTACATATAGAAGAATTTGTGCATACAGCTCAGATAAAAATAAACGACTTTAATCTGCCTTATCGATGATTTTGTGGATACATCTTATCTCAAAATAGATTACTTCATTTTGCTTCATCAACTATGGATGGATTTGTGGATTCATCTCAGATAAAAGTAGACGACTTCATTTTGCCTTTTTACATATGTATGAATTTCTGGATTGAGCTAAGCTCAAAATAGATGACTTTATTCCGCATATTTACATATAGATGAATTTGTGGATACATCTTATCTCAAAATAGTCGACATTATTTTGCCTTATCACATATGGATGAAGTTGTGGATACAGCTCAGATCAAAATAGACATCTTCATTTTTCCTTATTACATATAGATAGATTTGTGCATACAGCACTGATCAAAATAAACGACTCCCTTTTGTCTTATTACGTAGGGTTGAATTTGTGGATACAGCTCAGCTAAAAAAGGACGGCTTAATTTAACCTCATTACATTATAGCTCAGATCAAAATAAATGTCTCCATTTTGCCTTATTACATATAGATGGATTTGTGGATAGAGCTCAGATCAAAATGACAACTTCATTTTGATTTATTACATAGGGATGAATTTGTGGACATATCCCAGCTAAAAATAGACGACTTCATTTTGCCCAATTACATATGGATGAATTTTTGGATACAGCTCAGATAAAACTAGAGGACTTCATTTTGCCTTAATACATATGGATGAATTTCTGCTCAGCGCAAAATAGACGACTACATTACGTATTTTTACATATGGATGAATTTATTTTTATATCTCCGGTTAAAATAGACGTCTTCATTTTGGCTTATTACATAGGGTTAAATTTTTGGATACATCTCAGCTAAAAATGGATAATTAATTTTGAATTATTACATATGGATAAATTTCTGGATTCATCTCAGCTCAAAATAGATGACTTTATTTTGGCTTACTACATATGGATAAATTTGTGGATACAGCTTAGATAAAAATAGAAGACTTCATTTTTCATTATTACATACAGATGGATTTGTGGATACAGCCCTGATCAAAATAGATGACTTTATTTTCCCTTATTAGATAGGGATGAATTTGTGTATACCACTCAGCTCAAAATAGATAACTTTAATTTTAGTTATGGATGAATTTGTGGACACATCTTAGCTAAAAATAGATGAATTCATTTTGCCATATTATATATGTATTAATTTGTGGATATATTTTGGATCAAAATAGACAACGACATTTTGCCGAATTACATATGGATGTGTTTATGGATACAGCTAAGCTCAAAACAGACGACTTCATTTGGCCTTATTACATATGTATGAATTCGTGGATACAGTCTCAGATTTAAATAGACAACTTCATTTTGCCTTATATATAGATGGATTTGTGGATACAGCTCAGATCAGAATAGACGACTTCATTTTGCCTTATTACATATGGAAGAATTTGTGGATACTGCCTAGCTGAAAATACACGAGTTATTTTTACCTTATTTCATATGGAGGAATTTGTGGACACATCTCAGCTTAAAATAGAGGATATCATTTTGCATTTGTTTATACATATTAAATTGTGGATACAGCTAAGATCATAATAGACGACTTCATATTACCTTATTACATAGGGATGAATTTCCAGATACATCGCAGGTCAAATTAGACGACTTTATTTTGCCTTATTACATATGGATGTATATGTGGATAGGGCTCAGATCAAAATAGTTGTCTTCATTTTGCCTTTTTACACATGGATGAATCAGTAGATACATCTCCGCTCAAAATAGACGACTTTATTTTACCTTATTACAGATAGATTAATTTCGTTTTTCCTTGTTACATATGGATGAATTTTTTGTACAGCTCAGTTGAATGTAGACGAATTCATTTTGCCTTATGGATGAATTCCTTCATTTTTGCCTCATTACATATGGATAAATTCTTGGATATATCTTACCTCAAAATAGAGGACTTCATTTATCCTTATTACATATGGATGAATTTGTGGATACATCTAAGATCAAAAGACACGTTCTAATTTTGCCTTATTATACATATAAGACGATTACATATTGCCTTATTAAGAATGGATGAATTTGTGGATACAGCTCAGATCAAAATATACGTCATCATTTTCCCTTATTACATAGGGATTAATTTGTGACAAAAGCCCTGCTCAAAATAGACGTCTTCATTTTACCTTATTACATATAGATGGATTTGTGGATAGAGCTCTAATTAAAGTAGACGACTTCATTTTGATTATTACATAGGGATGAATTTGTGGATACCGCTTACCTCAAAATAGACAACTTCATTTTAGCTCATTACATATGGATGAATTTATGGACACATCTTTGCAAAAAATTGATGACTTCATTTTGCCTCATTACATATGTGATAATTTGTGGATATTCTCAGATCAAAATAGACTACGACATTTTGCCGATGTACGTATGGATGAATTTGTAGATACAGCTAAGGTCAAAATAAGCGATACCATTTTGCCTTAATACATATGGATAAATTTGTGGATACCGCTTAGATCAAAATAGACATCTTCATTTTGCCTTCCTAGCGGTTAGAGTGTTCGCCAATGGCCCGGGAGACCTGGGTTCAATCCCAGGTCGAGTCATACCAAAGACTTTAAAAATGGTACTTGATACCACCTTGCTTAACACTCAGCATTATAAGGTACGGTTCAAGGGTAAAGTGGAGCAATCCTGGGAATGGAGTAGCGCCCTCCCCTACACCTTGGTGTAGTAGCTATCGAAAAGGGAGCCTTCGGGTCACCCTCGACTATGGTCGCTAACTTTACTTACTTACATATATCTGGATTTATGGATACAGCTCAGATCAAAATATACGCCTTCATTTTGCGTTATTACATATGTATGAAATCGCGGATAAAACTCAGATAAAAAAAGACGACTTTATTTTGCCTTATTTCATATAGATGAACAAGTGGATACTCAAAATAGACGATTTTATTGCGCATTTTTACATATAGATAAATTTTTGGATACATTTTTGCTCAAAAAAGACGAAATCATTTAGCCTTATAACATGGATAAATTTGTGAATAAATCTCTACTCAAAATAGACGATTTCATTTACATATGGATGAATTTGTGAATACAGCTCAGATAAAAATAGACAAATTTATTTTACCTTATTACATATGGGTGTATTTGTGGATACATGTCATCTCAAAATTGACGACTTACATCTGGATGGATTTGCGGATTCTTCACAGCTAAAAATATACGACTTCATTTTGCTTTATGACATATGTATGAATTCTTGGGTACAGCTCAGATCGAAATAGACGATTTTATTTTTCCTTTTTATATATGGATGAATTTGTAGATACATTTCAGATCATAATAGACGACTTCATTTTGCCTTTTTACGTATGGATGAATTTTTGGATACAGCTCAGCTAAAAATAGACGACTTTATTGCGCAATTTTACACATGGAGGAATTTTTGCTTACATGTTAGGTCAAAATAGACGACATCGTTTTGCCTTAAAACATATCGATAAATTTGTGAATAAACCTCAGCTCAAAATAGATGGTTTCATTTTGCCTTTTTACATATGGATGAATTCTTGGATATATCTAAGCTCGAAACAGAGGACTTCATTTATCCTAAATACATATGGATGAATTTGTGGATACAGCTCAGATCAAAATAGACGACTTCACTTTGCCTTATTACTGATGGATGAATTTGTTGACACAGCTTAGATTAAAATATACGTCTTCATTTGCATTATATATAGATGGATTTGTGGATCCATCTCAGATCAAAGTAGACGATTTCATTTAGTCTTATTACATAGGGATGAATTTGTGGATACCTCATAGCACAAAATAGATGTCTTCAGTTGACCTCATTACATACATTAGATAGATGTGTGAATACAGCTCAGATCAAAACAGACGACTTCATTTTCCCTTATTACATAGGGAAGAATTTGTGGATACTACTCAGCTCAAAATATACGACTTCATTTTAACTTATTACATATGGATCAATTTGTGGACACATCTTAGCTAAAAATTGATTACTCCATTTTGCCTTATTAATTTATCGATACATCTCAGATCAAAATAAGCGACGATAATTTGCCCTAGTATATATATATGAATTTGATTGTGGATACAACTCGGATCAAAATAGACGTCTTCATTTTGTATTATTACATATGGATGAATTTCTGGATACATCTTATCACAAAATAGACGACTTCATTTTCCCTTATTACATATGTAGGAATTTGCACATACAGCTCAGATAAAAGAAGACATCTTAATTTTGTCTTATTATATATATATAAGTATGTGGATACAGCCCAAAACAAAATAGACGACTTCATTTTGCCTTATTACATATGGATGAATTTGTGGACACAGCTCAGATCAATGTAGACGATTTCATTTAGCCTTATTATATAGGGGTGAATTTGTTGATACCGCATAGCACAAAATAGACGTCTTCATTTTGCTTTATTACATAGGGAAGAATTTCTGGATTCATCTTATCTCAAAATAGCCCTTATTACACATGTATGAATTTGTCGATACAGCTCTGATCGAAATAGACGACTTTATTTTCCTAATTAAATATGGGTAAATTTTTAGATATAGCTCAGATCAAAATAGACGACTTCATTTTGCCTTATTACATATGGATGAATACCTGGATACAGCTCAGATCAAAATAGACGGCTTCATTTTCTCTTTTTATATAGATGAATTTGTGGATACAGTTCAGGTCAAAATAGAGGATTTTATTTTACTTTTTTTCATATGGATGAATTTGTGGATACATCTCAGCTCAAAATGGACTACTTTTTTTGCCTTATTACATATGGATGAATTTCCGGATACATTTCAGATCAAAGTAGAGAATTTCGCTTTGCCTTTTTACGTATGGATGAAATTGTGGATACAACTCAGATCAAAATTGATTACTTCCTTTGGCCTCATTTCATATTGATGAACTAGTAGATAGATATGAGCTCAAAATAGACTACTACATTTTGCCTTATTAATAAGGGATTAATAAGGGATTAATTTCTGGAAACATCCTAGCTCAAAATAGACGACTTCATTTTGCCTTATTATATGAATTTGTTGATATATCTCTGATCAAAATAGACGACTCCATTTTGCCTTATTACATATGGAAGAATTTGTGGATACATCTCCGCTCATAATAAACGACTTCATTTTGCCTTATTACATATGGATTAAATTTTGGATACATTTTGCTCAAAATAGACGATTTTATTTTGCCTTATTACATATGGATGAATTTCCAGACGCAGCTCTGATCAAAATAGACGTTTCTATTTTGCCTTATTACATATGGATGAGTTTATGAATACATCTCAGCTCAAAATAGACGACTTCATTTTGCCTTATTACAGATATTTGAACTTGTGGATACATCTTAGCTCAAAATAGACGAGTTCATTTTGCTTTTTTACATATGGATGGATTTGTGGGTAAAGATCAGATAAAAAAAGACCACCTCATTTTGCCTTATGGATGAATTTTTGGATACATCTCAGTTGAAAATTGACAACTTTATCATCCCTTATTATATATGGATGAAATTGTGGATACAGCTCAGATCAAAATAGAAAACTTCAGTTTACCTTATTACATATGGATTAATTTGTTAATACCGCTCCGATAAAAATAGATGAGATCATTTTGCCTTATTACGAATGTTTTAATTTCTGGATATATTTCTGCTCAAAATAGACGACTTCGTTTTGTCTTATTTCATAGGAATGAATTTGTGGATACATCTCAGGTCAAAATAGACGACTTAATTTTGCCTTTTTACATATTGATGAACCTGTGGATACATATCAGCTAAAAATAGACGCACCCATTTTGTCTTATTACATAGGGATGTATTTCTGGATACATCCCAGCTCAAAATAGACGACTTCATTTTGCCTTATTATATGAATTTGTTGATATATCTCTGATCAAAATAGACGACTCCATTTTGCCTTATTACATATGGAAGAATTTGTGGATACATCTCCGCTCATAATAAACGACTTCATTTTGCCTTATTACATATGGATTAAATTTTGGATACATTTTGCTCAAAATAGACGATTTTATTTTGCCTTATTACATATGGATGAATTTCCAGACGCAGCTCTGATCAAAATAGACGTTTCTATTTTGCCTTATTACATATGGATGAGTTTATGAATACATCTCAGCTCAAAATAGACGACTTCATTTTGCCTTATTACAGATATTTGAACTTGTGGATACATCTTAGCTCAAAATAGACGAGTTCATTTTGCTTTTTTACATATGGATGGATTTGTGGGTAAAGATCAGATAAAAAAAGACCACCTCATTTTGCCTTATGGATGAATTTTTGGATACATCTCAGTTGAAAATTGACAACTTTATCATCCCTTATTATATATGGATGAAATTGTGGATACAGCTCAGATCAAAATAGAAAACTTCAGTTTACCTTATTACATATGGATTAATTTGTTAATACCGCTCCGATAAAAATAGATGAGATCATTTTGCCTTATTACGAATGTTTTAATTTCTGGATATATTTCTGCTCAAAATAGACGACTTCGTTTTGTCTTATTTCATAGGAATGAATTTGTGGATACATCTCAGGTCAAAATAGACGACTTAATTTTGCCTTTTTACATATTGATGAACCTGTGGATACATATCAGCTAAAAATAGACGCACCCATTTTGTCTTATTACATAGGGATGTATTTCTGGATACATCCCAGCTCAAAATAGACGACTTCATTTTGCATTTTTACACATGGATGAATTTGTGGATACATCGCATGTAAAATGAGACGATTTGTTTTTGCCTTATTCGATATGGATGGATTTGTGGATATATCTCAGATCAAAATAGATGACTTCATTTAGCATTATTACATATGGATGATTTTTTGGAAACAGCTCAGATCAAAATAGACGACTTCATTTTGCCAAATTACATATGGATTAATTTGTGGATATAGCTCGGTTTAAAATTGACGACTAATGGATGAATTTCCTCTTACAGCTCAGATCAAAGTAGACGATTTCATTTTGCCTTATTACATATGGATGCATTTGTGGATACATAAAAGCTTAAAACAGATGATTTCATTATTCCTTATTACATATGGATGAATTTTTGGATACATCTCAACTGAAAATGAATGTTTTCTTTTTGCCTTATTACATATGTATGAATTTCTGGATACATCTCAAATCAAAACAGACGTTTTCATTTTTCAATATTTTATATATACATTTTCGGATACAGCTCAGCTCAAAATAGACGACTTCATGTTGACTGATTACATATAAATGAATTTTTGGATACAGCTCAGATCAAAATAGATGATTTCATTTTGCCTTATTACAAATGGTTGAAATTGTGGATACAGCTCAGATCAAAATAGACGCCTTTATTTTGCCTTATTACATATAGATGAACTTGTGGATACATCTCAGCCCAAAATAGACGACTTTATTTTGCCTTATTACAGAGGGAGCAATTTTTTGATACATCCCAGCTCAAAATACAACACTTCATTTTGCCTTATTACTTATGGATGAATTTGTGGATAGGGCTCAGATCAAAATCGACGTTTTCCGTTTGCCTTATTACATATGGATGCATTTCTGAATATATCTCAGATCAAAACAGACGACTTCATTTTGCCTTATTGCATATGGACGAATATATGGATACAGCTCAGATCAAAACACATGACTTCATTTTGCCTTTTTACTTATGGATGAACTTGTGGATATATCTCAGCTAAAAATAGATAACTTAATTTTACCTTATTATATAGGGATTAATTTCTGGATACATCCCAGCCCAAAATAGACGACTTCCCTTTGCCTTATTACGTATGGATGTATTTGTTGATAGGGCTAAGATCAAAATAGACATTTCCATTTTGCCATATTTAATGGATGGATTTGTGGATACAAATCAGATCAAAATAGACGACTTAATTTTGCCTCATCACATATGGATGAATTCGTGGAGCTCAGATCAAAACAGACAATTTCAGTTTGCCTCAATATTAATGGATGAATTTGTGGATACATCAAAATAGACGACTTCATTTTGGCTTATATGTAATATATGTATTAATTTGTGGATACATCTCAGCTCAAAAATCACGAATTCATTTTGCCTTATTACATATGGATGAATTTATGAATACATCTCATCTTAAAATAGACGACTTCTTTTTGCCGTATTACATAGGGTGGAATTTCTTGACACATCTTAACTCAAAATTGGTGACCTCATTTTACCTTATTACATATGGATGAATTTGTGGATAAAGCTCAAATCAAAATATATGACTTCCTTTTGCCTTTTTATATCTGGATGAATTCATGGATACATCTCAGTCCAAAATACACGACTTCATTTTGCCTTATTATATATGGATAAATATGTGGATGGAGCTCAGATCAGAACAGACGATTCCATTTTGCCTTATTACACATGGATGAATTTCTGGATACATCTCAGATCAAGGTAGACCACTTAATTTTGCCTTATTATATATAGATGAATATCTGGATACATCTCAGCGCAATATAGAAGACTTCATTTTGCCTTTTTACATATGGATACATATGTTGATTCATCTCCGCTGAAAATGGACGACTTCATTTTGCCTTATTACATATGGATGAATTTGTGGACACATAGCTCAAAATAGAGCACTTCATTTTGCCTTATTACATATAGATATATTTCTGGATACATTTTATTTCAAAATAGACGAGTTCATTTTGCCTTTTTACATGTGGATTGATTTGTGGATAAAGATCAGATCAAAATAGACCACTTCATTTTGCCTTATGGATGAATTTTTGGATACATCTCAGTTGAAAGTTGACGACACTATTTTCCCTTATTACATAATGGATGAAATTGCGGATGCAGTTCAGATCAAATCAGATGACTTCATTTTGCCCTATTACATATTGATGAATTTGTTGATACAGTTCCGATAAAAATAGATAACTTCATGTTTCCTTATTACATATGGAAGAATTTGTGGATACATCTCAGCTCAAAATAGATGACATCATTTTGCTTTATTACATATGTTTGAATTTCTGGATACATTTCTGCTCAAAATAGACGACTTCATTTTGCCTTAATACATATGCATGATTTCTGGATACATCTCATCTCAAAATAGACGACTTCATTTTGTATTATAACATATGGTTGAATTAGTAGATGCAGCTCAGCTCAAAATAGACGATTCATTTTTTAAAAAAGACGAAAGAAAATCTTTGGGTGGGGACTTTTATTTTTTATTCTCCCTGGCAGTTTTCGTTATCTAAACAACAATAATATTAAAATCATATACTTAATAATATTTTTTTCAGTCTTTTAATGGACAGGTCCATTGGAATACATGGGTCGACTGTTCCCTTATACCGGGCTTCAATCCCCGGTGGAGTCATACCAAAGACTCAAAAAATGATACTGAATTCCTCCTTGTTCAGCATGATAAGTTACTGATCAAGGGTAAGCGGTATAATGCGAGGAAAGGAGTTGCACCTTCTCCTACACCTCGGTGTTGTAGCTTCAGGTTGTCTTTGACTACGGTCAACCAACTTACTTGAGATCTGAGATGACAGGAAAAAAACTATTATTATCCCATTATTATGATCAATTTGTCAACAGGATTAAAGTCTGCTTCATTCTCTAACTTTCTTAGTATATTTTTTTCTTTTACGATTAACATGAAGAATATAAAATGTAGAATTATTACAATTCTGATATTGTCGAATCGTTTTGGTGTTAATTTACGTTTAGGGATACCATCATATTTATTTCATGAATATATCAGTGTCTCTGTTTTAAGAAAATTGTTCTTATATACATATATATATAATCAAGTGTCACTAATCTGCAAGTGTCAAGTCCACTAATCTGCATCCTGTGTCCGCTCAGAGATAATGCATGTAAATCTTTGCTGGTCGGCCAATATTGACACGTCCACGTGTAGGAATCCATAAGAGATCGTCACTTATGAGTTTGTCCTTACTTCTTCAGTAGTGCTCTACGTGTCTTCTTCGTCTTATGTGAATGGTTTGTGAGATGGGAAGTAGGTAGCTGTACAGTTGCAGTTTTGCTGACTGTTGCTTTCAGGAATTGTTCAAGACAGAAAGTAGGATTTTTTTGTAGTTCCCATTCTAGCTTTTTCTCAGTGTTTTGTTAGCATTCATATAATAGTTGTTACACAGCTACAGATGGGAAGAAATTTGGTTTTATTTTATCGGTTCATCAGATTTCCTTATAATCAATAATCCGTCAGTAGCATTTCACATTTTCGTTTCGTATATTTTTACATTACTTTCTGTTGATGAGATGTTGCTGCCGAGGTATGTGACTTGGTCTACTAATTTTAGAGGCTCCTTCTTATTTAAAACACATGAACTCTATTTTATTTGCGTTAACATAGAGTTTAATGCTTCCTGCTGTTTGCTCTAAGCAGAAGGGATTTGGCTTGGGCTGGTGTGTTTACGAGAAGCGCTCGATCATCTGTGTAGTCTGAGTCTGTTTTAGTTTCTGAGGCATATCTCGTCTATTCGTACCCTTTTTTAAATGTGAAAACATTTTTATTAGATCTATTGACGTTCGAAGTACGTTGTATAGGTAATTAATAATAAACAAATATGGTGCTAAAGTATCTTCTGGCAAATCAAGTGAGCGAACCATTACTTTCGTGTTTTTCTAAAGCATATAATAGTATCTTTGAAAAGACCATATGGAAGAAGTATCGCTCCATCTTGGAGTCGAATGTTTTTTTGGTTGCCTCCAGGTTCTTTGCTCGTACTCCTTTGATGATTTGACGGATTGTCAGAATCTGTGAGGATGTGGAACGATTCCCTCGAAAACTGTTTTGATTTTCCTAAGAATTTTCTTGATTTTAAGTTGGATAAGATTGAGAAGCAGAGCAATGTAAACCTTATCAGCTATAACAGTAAGTGTTATTCCTCTGTAATTCTTAGTGATTTCGAGGTCGCCTTTCTTGAGAAAGGGAAGGATGCAATCTTTCGTCCATTTCTTTACTGTATTTTGCTTATACAAGGTATTGCATTATTGAAGAATTGTGAGTCAAATTTTCTTGTCTTCCAAATTTCACGCGTTTCTGGTCGAGACATCCAACTTTTCTGTTTTTAATTCTTTTAAATACTACATCAAGTTCTTCCTCCGTAAACTGTTTTAGTTTGATGTCAACTTGGTCATTATTGAATTTTTTGGAAAGGTATGTCTGTGATTTCAAGAGAGAAATGGCTCTGCGGTAAGATATCTGATTGGCGTAAAGTCAGCTAGATTTCTATCCCAACTGATGAGTTGTAAAAACAACGAAACAGCCTTGTCAGTGGATGATTATGTATATATATGTGTGTGTGTGTGTGTGTGCTCATTTTTTCGAAACGTGTAGCAATTTGTAAATTCCTCTATCATTAATAAAAGTTTTCGCGGCGATTTTTGTCTTGAGTTGTACATTGCAATTTGCATATTCGCTAGTTGATTGCTAATCAAGAAATGCAAGATAAGAGAAGTGAAGAGACTTGTTAAAAGTAATGTTGATCAAAGAAGTTTTTTTCCTTTAAGTTAACTGATTAATGATAAAAACTAAAATGTTTTGTTGATTTCGTCCCATATTTTGGCTCAATCGGTTTTCCAGACGTAAAGTTAATTCTTAAAATCTCAGAGAGCTTTGTTGTAGCCACATTTCTATTTTATATAAAGTTCATATTGATTGTCTTTGGACCCGTTTGAATCTTCGATAAAAATCGTGGAATTATTTTTGTTTTAACATCACTTTTCTGTAGAGATGTCAATACGCACTTTTAAAACGAAAGTATTTTTAGATACTTTAGTGAAATTAGAAGAAAAGTAGCAACAGAAGACAAGAATTAACGAAAGGAATGGAGAAAAAATGAGAAGAGAAAATCGGAGAGAAGAAGAAAGGGGAAAGAGAATAAAAACGAAGAAAAGACAAAAAAAAAAGAAGTAAAAAAAGGTAATGGAAGAAAAGAAAAAGGCAGAAGACAGAAGGAAAGGGAAGAGCTGAGAAAACAGAAGAAACAGAAAAAAAGAAAGTATAGAAGAAACAGAAAAAAAAAGCAAGACAAGTAAAGAAGGGAAAATAATGGAAGCCAGAAAAAAAGAAAAAGAAAAGAGAAAACAGATGAAGAGAGAAGAGAGAAAAATAGAATACCGAAAGCAATAAGGTTCATCAATTGTAATGTAGGTCAAAAGTGTTGTTTATTTCAGTTTTTATCTATTGTAATCGAATTGTGAAGTGGACATGAAAAATTGAATAGTGGCTTATTAGAAGTTAAAAGAGTTTGCTTTTTTAAAAATCAACCGTAAAATTAAAAGGTCCAACTGATTTCGTACCATATCATCCTTCTATTGGTTTTCCAGACACAAAGGGATATATTGAAAAGTATCGTTGTGCTAATATTCCTATTTCATCTAAACTTCATGTTAACTCAGTTTGATTCCTATTTAATCTTTAATGTATAAAGATCTTTCAGCGGTTCAATCAGATTTTATTGAAAAGAAGAATTTAGAAATTTAATCAATCAAATTTTTTTGTAAAATCATTTTGATGCAGATTAATAAAAGAACAAAATCTTAAAATCTTAATATTCAATGTAATCCTAAAATATAGATTTGATTGATTTAAAGGCATGTCAACCCGATTGTGATGAATTTATGCTTAAAGGATTGAATATCGCATTCATATTTAAATTTTCTATGTAGTTGTTCTTATGAGTTTTATTTGTACAGAGTCCAATCAAAAACGAATAATTTATAAACAGAATAATTTGTACCATTGACAATGAAAAACTGGACACTCACTATCAGATATAGCTTTGTGACTTACACAGAACACACCTTTTTAGCAGAGGATAGTCAGCATATTTTAAGCCTCACTATCACATGTAGTTTTGGTGTCATGCTCAGAACACCCACCTCAATTTTTGCTGAGGATACACTCAACATATTCTAAGCCTCACTATCAGATGTAGTTTAGGTGTCATACTATGAATACCCACCTCCATTTTTGCAGAGGATACACTTAACATATTTTAACCTCATTATTAGATGAAATTTTGGTGTCATACTCAGACCACCCACCTCCTTTTTTGCAGCCGGTACATTTAATATATTCTAAGCCTTACTATCAGTTGTAGTATAGGTGTCATACTCAGAACACCCACCTCATTTTTTCTGAGCATATACTCCATATATTGTAAGGCTCACTATCAAATGTAGTTCAGGTGTCATACTCATAACACCCTGTTGAGGGATAAGACCTCCCACCTAACGAGTGCCCAGGATACGATACTCAACAATCTGATGATGATGTTCTCGTGATGAGGTTCCTGTAGTGAGGTTCCAGCTTTGGGAAATGCGGAGTCCCCCTTTATTGATATATCTCCTAGAGGAAACTTGCTCGGAGTGGTAGTGCCTCATTGGCCCTATCTATTGGTTAAATAGAACTAATATGCGTACTCATGGTTAACTAAATTCTTGAAATAGAACTGTTTTGATATTTAAACAGCGTACATATGCTAAACTGAATTCTTTTAATTAGAATTGCGTGACTAAACCAAATAGTTTGAAATAGAAATGTTTTACTATTAAACTGTGTACTCATGCTAAACTGAATTGTTTGAAAGATAAGTGATTATTTGTATAAAAATGGATTTGACATCAAATAATCTACAAAGGTTGATATGCCATAAACCCAAACAACCGATGGAAATCCTTTTTTGCAGAAGATACAGTCTGTATATTCTAAGCCTCACAATCAAATGTAGTTTAGGAGTTATTCTTAGAACACCCACTTCCTCTTTTGCAGAGGATATAGTCTGCACTGCTAAAAGGGCGTTAACGAACTTTTAAAATTTTTTATCTTACTGTAATTATAACCAAAAATTAAGACTTCAGCTGCACCGTAAACGAAAGAATTTTTTGCTAACAAATTCGTATTTGTTAAAATATATTCTAAATTTGCTATATATTAAAGAATTATTCATTTTATTTTAAAAGTATGCACAAATAATTTTTTTTTAATGCTATTTTCTTTTTTTATCAAAAACAACACCAAAACTTTAAAGAAAATATTTACATCATCGCAATATGTTTGACAATTTTAAATAAAACGTTGGTAGTTTTTTGTTAACTTTCTTACACTACAATCTTTCCTCTAAAGCAGTGAAACGGCCATTTTAGATTGCCGAGAATTCATGATTTTGCTGTTCATTTGGAAAATGGCCAATGGATCTAATTCACTCAGGCAACTGCTGCACAGGAAGTACAAAATCCCAGGGACACAAAGCTTACTGCATTTTTAAAGCTGTGCCAGCATGATCCATTTACATAAAAATTACCTACCGTCAGAGTTCGTCTTTTTATATATGGAGCAACATTTGCTCTACCTACAAAGAGGTATACTTTAAACTTGCATTGCTAGAAATACACAATATAACGCAACTTAACTTTTTCATGTTCCCGAGTAGAAACTTATTTTTAAATTAATTATGACTAATGGAGAAGACTTGTTTTTCTCTTAAAAAGTTTGCTTTTGTGAACAACGAGTGTTTGATGGGAAATTATATTTGGGTGCTGTTTCGTGAAAGTTAATTACATTATAGATGCAAATTTCGAAAAACTTCTTACTTCTAAACCATTTTGTTCAATTTAGTGTAACTTTTATATGAATAGATGTCAATTTTGATTCCTATATTGCTCTATTCAGACTTTATGTACAAATTTGCCTGTTTTTTATGTAGAAAATAAGATAATTTCTACATATCAGTATTCAGGATCACAAAAAAGCAAAATCTGAAGGAATAATGACTATCATTTTTTACTTTTACAATTAAGAAATAACACTATCTACGGAGAAAATTTGTTAACATAGTTTTATAGGATGTAAAATCAAGAGTTTCGGTATCAACCAAAAGTCTTAAGGTTCTTTTGTTTTGCTGTTAAGACACTACGAATTATTTGGATCGAGTATCGAGATGACACAGCTAATGATTTCAAGAATCAATTTCAGTAAATTATTCAGACATAGATGCACATATAAAATCAACAGTGTAGTCTTCAAGCTCAAATGGAACAAAAGTATAAAAAATTTGATCTCCTTCAATGTAACCACAGGGAAGAAAACATCCGTCTATTATCAGAAACACCGTATCATAATGGCTGAAGTGTTGGACTTCATTGGGTATTGATGCCATTTCTATTTAAGGGGTTCATAACATTGCTTTTAAACAATTTTGAAACTCTGTAATCAGAAATAAGAATATGTAACGGATCAAAAATAATTATACATTTGGCCAAAATTCTGTAAGAGTAATTATACTTTCAAACCAAACTATTTTTTTGGTTACAGAATTTCAGTATTTTAGAATATGAAAATAGATTATACACATCAATATCCCTTTTGATTGGAAAAATGTTCTGGAAGTGAAATATTGGTATCTTTAATTAAGAACAAAATAAAATTTTTATTATGAGAAAATTATATAGGTGTACTTATTTATGAATGATAGCGTATGTACCAATTTGCAACATTTCTAAGAATTCGGAAAGCAGCTAAGTTGATAAGATATGTTGGATAATTTTCTGGGATAAATGAACAATGGCACACAAGAGGGGATGACAGACAGTGAACACTGTAATAATGGAGTGGGATTAAAACTCAGAGGAATAGCAACAGACATTGCAATTGATTCCAAAGGAAAAAACTGATGAAATCTATACTTGCTTGAAATCTGTCTTCAAACATCTTTTTTTGAGGAATTTCAGGTGTCTGAACTATTTTACCAAACATTTGCTACAATTGGAAAGGAAAAACTATATTTTGACAATAATAACGCAATGGACGATGCTGCCTCTCTCTGAACGAATCATCGTTGCATATTCTTCAGAATTTCAGACTCTGATTCATTTCATGCAAGACATTTTATCAGGTCAGCATTCCAATTTTAATCTACTGAAACATCATCAGAAGAATTTATCAAAGCAAAACAAATAGTCCAAAGATTTTGGTGATTTGAATTTCTACGGACATAATGCATTAACAATGCTCCACTTCTTCTCACTTCTTCACACAATCGATCGTATCTATTTAATTGTCAACCTATTTAGTTCGACATTCTTATTACCTTGACTACTAGCTCCACATAGAGAATTAGAAACATATATCATATAACAACATTCAAACACACGTACATACATGCACACACACATGCCTGCGCGCGCACACATACACACACACGTATATATATAGATATACGTGTGTGTATATATATATATATATATACGTATATGTATATTGATGTGGACCCAAAGTCGGTACACAGAAGGAAAACACGGAACACGGTTTAGAGGTAAGAAAGATATATTAACAAAAGTTACAAAGGCTAGTGTCGTAGTCGTACTTCTAGTACTCATATACAACTGCTGCTACTGCCACCTGTATAAGGATATTACTACGCGAGTAATATAGTGCTGGAAGAGTCCATGATGCAGGTAAGTTTCGGTCTCACAACTCCCACCTTCCAAGAGTTTTCTTTTTTTTTCTGGGAAAAAAGGCAAAAAAATAAAACTATTAATACTTCTGCCTCTTGCGATTTACGTCGAGTGGTTGTGTAAATTTTCCTTTTCTTCCCGTGCGTCGTACTTCCGGGGACACTTAAGCCGTGTCGAGATCGAAATGATCGAATATTGTGTCAATCGGCTCTTCGCAGGTATTTTGTGGTGATTCCTCAGATTCATTCAAATGGCATTTCCTGGGCTGGTTCATATGGCGTTTATGGGTGTTTTTGGTCCCTGGACAATATAGACCAGTTCGCCAATCCTTTCTTTGATGGTGCCTACTTCCCAGAATGTCATGTTGTTTTTGTAGGCCTTGAAAAGAACTTTATCGCCAGGATAGAAATGTTTCTTATGGTTTTCTTAAACTTTGCTTGCTGTGGAATGAGTTTATCGAAGACAGACTTGACTTTTCTTGCGAACATTGTTTCTAATTTCGCTAATTCGTCCTTAGAGAAGTAATAATGGAGTATTCAAAGACTTCCGGATTTTTGGGAATTAGTGGCGATAAGCTGTCCGCGTGGCAAGTATTTTTAGATGTTAGGAACTCGATCTTGAAGTTGTAGTTTAAGAGAATCGTTCCCCAACGAAGTCGTTTACTTGCAGTAAAGACTGGCAGACCTTTTGGACCCAAAGATGGTTATTAGGGGTTTATGGTCCTTTTGTAGTATGAACCGTCTTCCATGAAGGTATCTATGGAATATTGTGACGGTGAATATTATCCCTATAGCCTCTTTCTCTATTTGGGAATATTTCTTCTCAGATGGTAGCAGGGATCTAAATGTGTGTGCCACAGCTTTTCGTGAACCATCTGGCAGTTTATGGAGAATGCAAGCACCGATGCCGTATGAGATTTACCGAATGGACGTTGTATTTTCTATTTTGCGACAAAATGTACTCATGGGGCAATCCCATAGATTGAATTTTTCTATCCAATCTGTTCCGAACAAGTTGTCCGAATTTAAAAGTACGTAGGCTTTCAGCTTTTTCGTAACTCCATTTAGTGTTGCTGTAAGGATTACCTCGCCTGAGATGTTAATAATCTCGCCAGTTACGGATTTTGCTGTTTTATCCGTCTTTAGTAAGGTCGGCTTGTTTAATTTTCGCCAAGTACGCCAATTGATGATTGAGATATCAGAACCCAAGTCAAGCTAGAATTTAATGGAGTTATTGAAAACATCAACAGTCACATATTTCCTTAAATTCCTATTGACTGTGTCGTCTGATTGAGCTGGCCTAATTTTACTCTTGGGTTTTCTCGTTATGTTGGCGTACCAGCACTGAGTTAAGTTATGAGCATTTTTATTGCAATTTTTGCAATATTTTTTCTTCTTTACTGGACAGAATTTCATCCAATGCCATTTACCACAATGGTAACATGGTCCAGGAAGTTTCTTTAACCTCTTTGCGTTTTGTTTAGAACATGAGATTTGCCTTTTGTCTTTTTGACGGGAATAGGCGGTTGACTTGCTTTTGATTTTTCTAATCTGAGCCACACCTGATTCCTCGATCGTTTTTGTGTCACACTTGACAGAAATTACTCTTTGATAGTCCTCAGCCAATTTTTGGAGAGTCAATTCTTGTTCGTTTTCAAACTTGGTCAGTACCCGCCGTCTGACTTCGGCGTCTTCCGCTGATACTCGACCCTAAGCACTTGAAATCATCGGAAGTCAGCTTTAGAAAGTTTGAAATCATTACAGAGCTTGTTCACCGATGCTGCAAATGTTAGGAAATCTTGCTGGTTGTCCTTGACTGTGTTCAGGCATTTCCAACGTTTATGGAACAAGGTTGTGTTAGACCCGAATAGTTCCGATAGGAGCTTAATAGTCTCTGAAAAATCCAAGTCTGTGGTTTTTTTGGGTAATATGAAGTCTACAATCTATTATGTTCGATTGTTCCAAGTTTCCTTAATAGTAGACGTACGTTTTTTTTTACTAGGCCATTGTTCACAATCTACGTTGAAAATATCTTTATAGCGCCTGTAAAAAGCCTCGAACGTTTTGTCGTTCTCTGGTACGTATTCGAATGTATCAATCGAGTTATAGATTGTACTCTGGGAAAATATTGTGTTTTTTTTTCGAGTTTTTTTTAGCCATTTAATGAATTTACGAGTAATTCTTCAAGTTGTTTTTGCTGTTGTTCAGTTTTCTGCAGTGTAAATTGTTGGAATTCTAATTGTTGTTAATGTAACTCCATAACCAATTTTTCCTGTCTTTCTTCGAATTTTTGTTGCTGATCCAAGTTAGCCTTTAGCTAATGATAGTTTTTTTGAATTCTTCCATATTTCGATAAAATGTATAATATGTCGACTAAAGGGGATGAACAAGGCAAAAAAAAAAAATGACAGCAAATACTGTTGCTTTGAAAACCCTTGTACCAAGGGAGGGTACACAAGAATCTAGATAGATTTTTTTGGCAGAAAAAGGAATTGAACTACGTACTGGTTTAGCTTCTTTCTAAATACCGTTATTCCGTTAAATTTGGTCATTTAAAATTCCTCCACACTTTTTAATATTTTTTTTGTTTGCCAAAAGATTTTTAGTAAGGAATAAAATAAAGAAAATCATTTCTTGGTGGGCGCCCAACAGGTTCATTTGCATAAGTGTTTGCAAGTAAGCAGGTTTCTTTTCTCTATTCTTCATAGGGGATTTTTTTAATTGTAGACAAACTTTTTTTTGAGAAGTGTGGGGAGGGGAGAAAAATTTTATCCTTCAGACCGAAGCAAAAAAAATGCTTGGGATTTTTTTTCTTTGTTGTATGCGAACTTACTTTCTTTAAAAGAAAAGAAAGAAAGAAAAACTCGCCTCTATTTTGTGAATAGTTTTTCCAAAAGCTTATGTTTATCAATTTGTTTTGTGAACAAACTGGCTTTTTTTTCGTGTAAGCGATCGTTCTCGATACTTGGTTGACCATTATATTATTTGGACAGACTTTAATAATCTTAAATATTCCGTAGGTGTCGAATCGCTAGTATGTCACTGATGTTGGTAAGCGGAATATTTTTGCATGTAGTCGCTGGTGTAGTGATGCCAGATTACTTTTCTCGTTCAACACTGCTGTGTGATTGAGCAGGTCCTCTGATGTGGTGAGGACGAAATTCTCGAATCTTTCTGTAGCTATTGATGTGGGACTGGTAAGGCTTTCGGCGTGAGTTCGTTTCTCGAATCCGTACGTCGTCACTGGTGTGGACCCAAAGTCGGTACACAAAAGGAAAACACGGAACATGGTTTAGAGGTAAGAAAGATATATTAACAAAAGTTACAAAGGATAGTGTCCAATATTGGTAGTCGTACTTCTAGAACTCTTGTACTACTGTTACTCGTATTAGGATATCACTACGCTAGTAATATAGTGCTGGAAGAGTCCATGATGCGGGTAAGCTTCGGTTTCACAATATATATATATATATATGTGTGTGTGTGTGTGTGCGTGTGTGTGTGTATGTGTGTGTGTGTGTGTGTGAATATGTGTGTGTGTATATATATATATATATATATAAGTGGTACATTCAATAAGTTTCCAGACTTTTTGTACAGGCATTTAAAATTGTCGTAGACTCTTGAAAATTCAGTATGTTATTGCTATACATCTTATGAGATGACTGACCAATTTCTATGATTTCAGCTTCAAATGACCAGCTATAGCAGCAATTGGAATACACCCTACTAAAGCCTGATTGTCACAGCTGGTGAATTTCAAAAATGCAATCTGGACCTGAGGACACTTTAGAAGAACGATATGCAATAAAATTGTGTTTTAAACTTAGACAAAATGCCACAGAAATGTATGGAATGCTTCAGACTACTTTTAGACCATCTTGCATGAATCGAGCATCAGTTTTTGAGTGGCATAAGAGATTCAAGGAAGGCAGGGAGTCTGTGAGGGATGATGAGAGGTGTAGGAAGAATATGGAAGTCAATACACCAGAGTTGATTGGCCAAAGGGTTAGGGTTAGGCTTAGGGTTACAATGTCGAGGTTTTAAGGGAGTTCAGCTCGAGATACCGTCGGAAGAGGCCAGCACTCTTCAAATCGGGTCAGTGGCATTTACACCAGGACAATGCACCAGTCCACAGCTCCATCCGTGTCATAGACTATTTGACCAAGATGGGCATCAAGACAGTTTCTCAGCCTCCCTATAATCCAGACCTTGCCCCCTGTGACTTTTGGTTATTCCCTAAGCTCAGAGGCTGTCGTTATGAGACAATTGAGGAGATGAAAGAGGCTGTGACGAGGGTTATTGACACGCTCACACAAGAGGACTTCTATGAGGCCTTCAAGAAGTTGTTGGAACGGTACAACAAATGCATTGCAGCCGGAGGAGATTACTTCGAAGGGGACTAGAGTTTCATGTGTGTACTATCAATAAAAGTGCCCATACGAAAAAAGTCTGGAAACTTATTTAATGATCCTTGCGTATATATATATATATATTGTCATCCACAGACAGACTGTTTCGTTCTATCAGAACTCTTCAGTGTGGCTAGACCCGCAGGACGCTCGAAGCCGGGATCGAAACCCGTCCAACTTTACGATAGACTAAGGTTTCAGACCACACGGCTACAAGCGGACTACGTTGGCTAAGGGAATTTTAAGGTATTTATTTTTAGCAACAGCAGCAGCAGCCTTTGTTTACATTTTTTTTTAAATACCCTATCGGCTACGTGTGGGAGTAGTTATTTACTCAACTTAGCTTTGATTTGGCACAGGCCAGAAGTATGGAATAACCAGCAGGAACTGAATCTATCAGTAATGGTTTATTAGCTTGCTGACACACACACACACACACACACACACACACACACATATATATATATATATATTGTGACGGCAAATTGACTAAAATCCCAAAACGGGACTTTATTTTCGCCCGTGTGAGGACGGGGCAGGTTGGCACTTGATCCCCTACAGAATAAGTCCTCGTTCAGAGTTTTCTCTCGGGCATATAAGAACTGGCATATTACGTGAGGGATTAATTTAGGACCAGACTGACCGCCGCTGGCAAGGGGTTCCAAATTTCACACTATCACACACCCACCAGGCCGCTTTCTTCCTTCCCCGAGACAATGGAAGAATATGGACCTATAGGTTTTAGTCGTAATAATATTATATTGTAGCAGTCGGCAACTCCGGTTTCCCGTGTGATATTTTAGGAATTAATAGGACAATTCTAAGCAAGATAACATAAGGCGAATAGAAACTAAAAAGGAAATGTGACAATAACAAATTCGTAGTAGAACGGCAAAGAACAACAGAGACCACATGGTAATATAAAAATACATGAATTCCTTTACTACAGTTATATACACTTTCAAAGTGTCAAAACATATAATAATTGGACAGTCCACTGATATGAATGTCTTTTCTTGACTTTTGCTTTTCTTAAAATTGAGAGAGAGAGAGTGGTATATAAAATTTGGGTATAAAGGAAAATGGCCCCAAAGTTACTTATCTTGTTTTTCGATGGTGTTCCACTGGAGAATCTTTCTTCTTTCACGGGCTAATAGACTTTATTCTATTTTTTTACACTGGCTTGAAGAACCTGGGGTCCTTCGTGTCTCAGTAATTCTTTTGTCTTCCACCCGGAGTACTGGCTTTGATTCGTCTGCCCGCTACGAACCCTGCTCAAAAACTAAATTACTTACAATCTACTTCCGCTGAGGGGAGGGGAGTCCCCACTTCCGTTTTGGGGTCCCGGCCAACCATTTGGCTTCTCTCTTTTTCCTCTTGGTGTCCGGCGACCTGGGTAAGGTCATCAAGTACCAACATCTGTTTATCCCCTCTGTGACCCACATTCTCCCTTAACGGTCACTTTTTTGACGGCTTGATACTGTCAATTCAAATACGAGGAGTAGTAATTTTATCTCCCTCCTCCCAGTGGGATATCGCGTGACAATATATATATACATGTGTGGGTATGTGCGCACGCGTGTGTGTGTGTGTGTGTGTTTGTGTAATACGTATGCATGGTTATGTGCGCGCATTTTATGTCCATCCGTGATTTTCGAGATAATCAAAGACAATTTTTCTTTTCACACGAAAGTCTCTCCCTTTTATAGAGTAAAGATGTGGATATTCGTTCGAATGATTTGTGTAATTGTGACAAATGATTTCTCTTTGGATTTCAGACGACAATAATAAAAATGACCCTCCAATCTATGTTGTTTTTTTCTAAAGGAATTTTTTGTTCTCCTTTCTGTTTGATAACATCGAACATTTTTATTGGTAGTGGGAATAAAACATCTAAAAAAATAAAATGGAAACAGCTTGAAAAACTGGCAAGGGTCTTTCGAAAAAAGTGAAATCGTCTTTTTTGCCATTTTTTACCAGTTCTATTTAAACGTATCTCTCAAAACAATATTTATATTCGTATCTCTCAAAACAATATTTATATTCGTATCTCTCAAAACAATATTTATATTCGTATCTCTCAAAACAATATTTATTAAAAACCCAATATGCATCACTCGCGTATTTGTAAGATTTAGACGCGAAATACGTTCGCACTTGCTAAATGAAATAACTGACAAAACACAAATAAAGTAATCCTTTGAACTTGTAAATTTTTGGCTCTTACTATAATATTGCAACGTTATTTTCTTTCCTCTTAACCTTAGAATTACTTTCATTATGAAACACTATGTACAAATATATACGTTTACATTTAGGAACTAAAAAACAAATACCAGCTCTTTTGCTTGAATTGTACTCTTCAAATAAACTTGATGGAAATAAGAACAAAAAGAAAAATCGAAAGCATTGAAATTTATATAAGCTATTAAATTGTGCATGTATTGTATCACTCAGCACTTTATCAGTCTTGGCCTTGTTATCCCTTCTAATCATTGACACAACTTTTCCTGCTTATCATAGATGAGGTCATCTGATGTTAACCTGATCCAATCTCTTCTTGTTGTGGCCACTATCTACCAGTATAGACAACAACACACTATAAGGCAGCGTATAAAATACATCCTCAACTAAATGAAACAGCTGGGAAGAAGAAAAAAGATTCTTAGGCTATCAGGATATAAATAACAAAGGACGACAATGAGAAGAGGAAGAAACAAAGTGAGGAGGGAAGGAAAAGTGAAGTGAGTAGTAAGAAAGAAAAGTAAAAAGAAAAATAAAGGAAATCATGAAGAAGAAGGGGAGTGAGAGAGGAGGGAGAGGAGGAAGAGGAGTTGAAGATTAAGAGAATTTGTTCGAGCGTTGAGGATAAAATATAAGAGAAGTGTGTTATCAATAAAATAGTTGGTAACACGTGGCGTTGTTTGGCATGAAGACAAAAGTTGGTAGCTGCAATGCGAATGGTAATTGTAAGAACGAATGAGAAATATGTTTGCTCGTTGAAGTATTTATAAAATGAGATTACCGATAATAAGACCTCAGTATCCTGTCTTCTTTATAACGTTATTTGCCACACCTGTTTTCATACGCATTCATTTGATTGTTCTTCGCAGAGCCTAGTTATTCCCGGGATAAATTCAGACATTCTTTCATGCCAGTTCAACCAGTAGAAGAAGTTAGAAGAGAAGAAAAAAATCCTATTTTTAAGAATGTTAGGTAGTGACCATCGTAAGAATGTCCCTAACCACATGCATATACGAGACCACATAAAATTCACATAGATCATAGCTGAAAATCAAATATTACGAGTATTGTTATAATTCACTAATCTTTGCTTGGTTTAGCACTAAGGCCTTTACTTGAGTACAGCTCCTGCAGTTACTAAGTGGTTACGCAAATATTGTGAGTGTTAACATCACAGAACATTGAAAACAACGGATAAGGACTATCATATTTAATTATTAATAATAATAATAATTAAATGGACGAGAGAAGAACATAAACAAATGAACCAGAGAATAAAAAAACTCATGATGATGCAAAATGGCTTACATCCTAGAGATGACGTACACGGACTGTATGACAAGAAAAGAAGGGGGAAGATGACTTGCTAGTATTGAAGATAGCTTTGATGCATCGATACAACGACTACAAGACTACACAAAAAAGTGTAGAGGAAAACTGATTACAGTGACCAGAAAAAGAATACAGACAACACAAGCATCCACAGAACAAAAATAACCAGAAAGCAAAAATGGTAATAAAAACAACTGTATGGACATTTCAAGCGACAAACAAGCAAAACCTCTCATGAGAAGACTTGGATATGGCTACGGAAAGGAAAACTTAAGAGAGAAACTAAATCTCTTCAGATAGGAGCACAAAACAACACCATAAGGGCAAACAATGTTAAAAGAAAAATAGACAAGATGCAACAAAATAGCTGATGTAGTTTATGTGTTAAAAGAGACGAAACGATCAATCACATAATAAGCGAATGCAGTAAATTAGCGCAAAGAGGGTTTATACTAGACACGACTGGTTAAGGAAGGAGATCCACTGAGAATTGTGCAAGAAATTAAAATTTGACCATATGAACAAATATGCATAACTTAGAATCCGTCCGGGAAAAGGAAACGCGTAAACTTCTCTGGAATTTTGAGATACAAACGGATTACCTAATTTCACTCAAACTCCAGTGTGAAACCATCAACTAACGTTGATGCAAAAAAACCTTCTCTCATGAATTACAGCGCAAAACAACACCACAAGGAGCAATTATATTAAAGCAAAACCTGATCATACGCAACAGAATTGTAAATGTAAAGTGCTGGAAATAATGATAGCCCACCCTACAAATTTGAACATAACTTTTATACTACCTTTTCAGATTTATTGAAATATCGACACCTTGTCAAAGTGGAATTCAGTAAATTTTCGAAAACTATAGCATCATAATTTTTTCAAAAAGCATTTGAAAAAGTTCAATTTTAGGTTAACATTTTACGGAAATAAAGATAGCACTTCCTACTAAATGTTTATTTTATTTCCTTATTACTCATACTAACACTACAGAAACAGATCAAAACAGGATACGACACATGTGCTGTTCTGAGTTATGCTGCAATATTTTTACGTCTAAATTAAAAATTACAAAGTGTTCACAATGGGAAGATGGTGTGCCGTGTCAGAAATCGAAAAAGCTCAAATAAAATTATTAATTGACAAGATTCTCGTTTTCGCTTATTGCCAGGGATATAAAGAGGTCTAGAGAGGTGATAAGCAACTTTTTGCAAGACCCAGAAGCGTATGAAACCAAGAAATGAACTGGACGTCCACGGAACTTGAGCCCATCCGCCCACCGAAGAGTGCCACGAGAAGCTTCAAGGAAAGGAATAAGCTCCCAAAACCTTCAAACGTCCTTAGATTTGAATGTAACACCCAGGTGAGTTCGACAGATTTTAAATTCCTCATAAGAAGAGAATAACAACAACGACACTAACGAAGATGCACAAGAAAAGACATGATAAGTGGATGCAGGAGAAGGTACAATAGAATGGTGAGAATTCGTCAAAAGTCATATTTTTAGTTTTACTTAGATGGACCGGATGGATTTCAGCTCTATTGGCATGATTTATGAAAAATGGAACCAATTTTCTGCAAGCAAACTTTTGGGGGAGGATCTTTGATGATATGGGGAGCATTTTCTATTAAATGTAACGCAGGTTTGGTTAAAATGGAGGGAAAGCAGAAAGCACAGAAATATACTGAAGTTTTCGAAAAATGTTTCCTTCCATCCTTGGTCAATAATTACCACAGTGATGCAAGATAACTCTGCGATTCACACTGCGAAGTTGACAACCAAATGGTTCCAAGACCACAATATTGCTACTTTGAGTTGGCCTTCAAAGTCTCTTGACCCGAATCGCATCGAAAATCTATGGGGTATATGAGAAAGACAGGTTTAAGGTGATGGAAGACGGTTTGAAGATAAAGAAATACTTTGGCGCACCGTTAAGGAATGCTGGGAAGTAATATCCAATGATGCGCTCTTAAATCTGATCAATTCGATGAATAATCAGTGTGTAGATGTGCTACAAGGTAATAATCAGTGTGTAGATGTGCTACAAGGCATGTAAATATTAATCAGCTTATTTGTTTGTTTTGGAATTTATTTTTGCTTTGTAAAATACAATTTTGGCAATGCATGCTATCTTTATTTCCACTTTCTGTTATCATAAAATCCTTTAATTTTGTAATTACTTTTACGAATATAAATAGAAATAAAACTATCATCCTGTACTTCTAGTTTTATTACCTTCCTTTGGTCACTATTTCACGAATTTTGAATCGATATTGGAATTTGTTGAGTAAGCTATCATTATTTCCACCACAGTAGTTGGTGAGGAGAAAAAGATGAAACGGTTAATCACATAATAAGCAGATGTAGCAAGCTAGCACAAAAGGAGTACAAGATTAAGCGCGATAGGGTGGGACAGGTGATCCACTTGGAATTGTGCAAAAGATTAAAACTTAACCATACCACCAAACTGTAAT
Organism: Sepioteuthis lessoniana; assembly: GCA_963585895.1. Taxonomy (NCBI): domain Eukaryota; kingdom Metazoa; phylum Mollusca; class Cephalopoda; order Myopsida; family Loliginidae; genus Sepioteuthis; species Sepioteuthis lessoniana. Next base: position 37,087 of record CAUZXS010003519.1, read on the forward strand.
CGCATTAACCAGAATCCGTCCTAGAGAATGAAACGCATAAAATTCTCTAGGATTTTGAGATATAAACAGATAATCTAATCCCGACCAGAAGACAAGACCGAGTGTTAATTAACAAGAACAACAACAACAAAAGAGAATTTGCGTTTTTGTAGATTTTGCTGATCTGGCGGACCACAGAATAAAATAAGATAAAACGAAAAGATGGATAAGTACGTGTACCTTGCTAGAAAACTGAAAAAAAACTGTAGAACATAAGGGTTTAAGTAATACTAGTTACAATTGGTGCGTTTGGAACGGTTCCCAAGAACTTCGAGCAGGGATTGAAGAAACTGGAAATCTGTAGGAGAATTGAAACCATCCAGACTACAGCATTACTGAGATCAGGTAGACTCCAATGAAAGATCAGCAGCTAACGCTGGTGTAAAAATCATGCAAAGGAGTATAATAATAATGATAATAATAATAATTAAGAAAGAGTATCTCAGGAGAACCAGAAAGCTACTCGAGACAAAACTATGTAGCAACAACCTTATCAAATAATAAATACTGGGCTATTCTCCTCGTAAGATATTCGTGACCATTATTGAAATGCACCAGAGAAGAATTAAACAAATGGACCAGAGAACAAGAAAACTAATGACGATGGATATGGCATTACATCCCAGAGATGACATTGATAGACTATATGTGTCAAGAAAAGAAGGAGGAGTACAATGACTTGAAGACTACATACAAAATCGTGGAGAAAGACTGATTACAGCCGCCGGAAACGATACTGAACACACGAAAACCAATAGAACAACTACCAGAAAACAAAAACAGGCGGTTTAGGTGACTAATTAGCACTATCTCACACGAGAAAACATGAACGGGGCTAGGAAATGGAAACCTTAAGAGAGAAACTGAATCTCTCCTAATAGCAGCACAAAACAAAGCAATAAGAACCTATTATATCACAGTAAGAATAGATAAAACGCAACAAGACAGCAAATGTAGGTTATGTGGGATAGAGATGAAACGATCGATTACATAATAAGTGAATGCAGCAAATTAGCACGGAAAGAGTATAAGACTAGACACGACTGGGTGGGCAGGGTGATCCACAGGGAATTGTGCAAGAAATTAAAATTTGACCATACGAACAAATGGTATATTCACAACCCAACATCTGTCCGGGAGAATGAGAGAGATAAACTCCAATGGGATTTTGAGATACAAACGAATCACCTAATCTCGGCCAGACGACAAGACCCTATAATAATCAACAACAAAAAAATAGAATTAGTAATTTTTTTAATGAAAGAAATACAAATTAAAATTTTCAATTATGATGTTAAAAACCCAATTGTAAAACATTACCCTTACTCTTCTTATTACAAAAGCCACATTAATGTATATACTTTTTTCTATAATTAAAGTTTGCTGTCGAGTGAACAGGACCAAAGCTACGTACTGGGCAAATGATCGACTAGGGCGTAAAATTCTTCTAAAAAGAGTAGTTTAATAAGTTCGAATTTGCATACTGCAGTCATTTGAATAATCTAAAAAGAATCTAAATCAGACCAGATTAAAACTAATTGAATACCGGAAGATGGATATTTCAAATCAACACCAAAAATACATATAGCCGTAGAAAACTCTATTCTGAAAATCAAATCAGCATTGTCGAAAAGTTACGCGAGATTGATCTGAAACAAAATGTATAATGCCTGGATATAATATTTTGTTACGAGAGTGAAATTTTGACGAGAAGTCTTTGGAAGAAAATCGTCCAACAAAAATAGATGAATAAATAGATAAACGAATAAATAAATTGATAAATAAATAAGATTAGAAATGAAAACAATAAAAGATAAGTAAAAAAATCATTAAGAATGACTCGTTTGGGAATTTCGACGTCCGGAAAAAAAAACGAATAAAAGTCTTATTAGAACACAACTCACAGACATTTTCAGCTAATAGACGAACACAAACATGCATGCATGTACATACTGAATCATATACAACACATATCTTCTTTTAGTTTGTCAAAAACAGATTTTACTGTGAGCATATAACTGTAATTAATTTTTTTTTGTTTTTGTTTATTTCGTACCTTTATCCATCCATTGTCCCTGTGTGTGAAATGAAAGTTCAATTAGACTCAACCCTCATGTGCACCACCGCAGTGGATATTTTTTGGTTCACGCCTTTTTTAGTTTTTCTTAACAATAATTCCAAGGCTACTGGGTCGGTCAAGTCTTTTCCCCATATCTCTCCTGTATCGTGCATATATCAATGTCTGTCTGTCAAGTGCAGGTGGGTATACAGCACGCATGCTCACATTGCATGTCAATTTATTCAAAAGATATCTTATATTGAGATTCGCATTGTTAGAATAAGAGAATGCAGTTCAATCAGTATTATTATTTCCCATTAAAAAATAGCCCAAATAAATAAAGTAGAAAGGATGTTATTTTTAGTCTAGCTGATCCTTACGAACTTATGAGAAATAATTTGAAGCCCATTGAAATTATAAACACATATTTTTAATTCGAATAATTCGAGAGTGCTAGATAAAATTATTTGGTCAGAAAGTGGTTGAAGTTTATCACTGACAATATACGAGGTGTTTTCAAAAAGTATTTAGACTGAAGCTGCATTTACCAAGAAAAAAACGAGCAATGAATGAAACGTTAATTTTCTTCAAAATTACCATTAAACACGTTTATTCATTCCAATCAGTTAGCTGAAATGCTGCTGATATTTCTATTAATGTTTGTCATATCATCTTGAGATGGATTTGGGAAACTTGATAAAGTCACACATTTCTTTCATGTAAACAAAAATGAACGCCATTTTCAGCAGTAAGTATGTTAGGGAATCTATATTCATTGATATCTACTAAGTTTAGTTTAGTCAGACATCATGAAGCACAGTAAGGATAGCGCTCACCTTAGTTTTAATGGTTTATTAGGCAAGCTTGTTAATCATTACACTACAATGTGTGATATTTTTTTTATCAATATTTGCATAAACGATGACAAAATGCGCATGTACATTTTTTCATCGAGTGGTAGCCAGAGGTCAGAAAGAAAATGTAAAGGACGTTATTTTTAGACTGGCCAATCCATACGAACAGCTAAGCGCCTCCAGTCAATTTGATTGACTGAAGGTTTAAAGTGTTTATTGGGCCGGCAGCATACCGATAAGTCAAAATCAGACAAATATATCCGCCATTAGATGTACATATACGCATGCTCGTGCACATACAGAGACACACACACAGAGACACACATACACAGACACACACACATATATATATATATATATATATACACATATATATTTATAAACTCAGAAGCAATTACAATCCCCAGCACAGTTTGACTTTGGTTATCTTCCTAACGTCTCACTATCTTTTATACTTTTCCCTGGTTTTCCATATCTCTAGCTTAGTCTCCCAAGGTATTTAACAACTGTCACATTCATAGGAATGTACCCCCGCCAGCAGAAGCGTTTGTTCTGAAAAATACTTCGAAATAACGCACAAATTTTAGTTGATAAATATTGATATCGACTGGTGTCTTTTGTAAACTGGATACACTTTTCTTTTTTTGCCAATAGAAAATGAGCGCTATCGACGAGGCTCAGAATACATGGACTGCATCCTCTTTAGAGAGGTAATAGCCACTATATTTCAAAAGAGGTACCCTGGACATGATACTAAACTGCATCTGGTGGTAAGTTCTAGTTCTGCAACTGTTGTACACGTCATAGCCATTACATTCAAGTCCACACCGATTCGGAGTGGTAGTGCCTATTGGGTTCTATATATATCTCTCTCTTCCCTCTCTCTTCCTTCTCTCTCTCCCCCCCACATAGGCTGCCCTTGTCACACATTATCTATTAAATATAATTGTTCCTTATGGCGTTGTCTTATACTGCAATTAAGATAGATTTCTCTCTTAACGTTTCCCTTTCTTAGCAATGTCCAAGTCTTCTCGTATACAATCTCATCAGTTTGACACTTGACCAGTTGTTTTTCTTCCAAAATCTTTTTTTAGGTTCTTGTTGCTTTCTGTTTGTTCTTATGTTGCCATTACTTGCCGCTATAATGAGTCTTTAATTTTATAATAATAATAATAATAATAATAATAATAATTGTGCACGTTTTAAAAATAAATGTTAACTGGTGGTCTTTCTCTGGAGTCTGAGTGACAACAGATCTCCTCTAGTCTAAAGGAAAATGGGTAAATTTCTGTGCAAACAAGTAAGCAATAATATACAAATATCTTGCTGTTTCGGTATATTTTTTCATTTTTTTTTTACATTACTCAGTCAAACTTGAACCATATAACGTGAAAGACTAGCTCAGCATAGAGTTGACTCATGATATCTAGTGGCATCCAGTTTGTGTGTAACGTTCTGTTTGTTATTTTTTTATATGTGACACCACCTCATGAAAATTTACTTTGCTATGTGTTTGCGTGGTACTGGGGAGGTGATGTAAATATTAGTCCTTTTGATTCTCTTTATTGCTCGTATAGTTTTGATTTATTTTTCGCTTTTTTGAGATTACATTCGACTTCAGATTCAATTTCGTGAAGTAAAGTTAAGCATGGACCTCTAAAAAAGATTAACTGCTGCTGTTTCTATTTCCAGTTGTTATTTACTATGCTTTGCCTAGATGTAACACAAAGGCCGCTGGTTGCTTACATTACTTGATGTTTCTTAAATGGACACTCATCTAAGTATTGAACAGGTTCACTGCTGCTTAACTTCGGTTATCTAGCGAAAACTTGTGCTTTCAGCGTGACTTGACCGAAATTCTTTCTCTTTCCTCTTAGTTTTTGCCAATGTTTCCGTATTGAACTTGTCACTGGTATACTGCAAATGTAAAAGAATCAGAAAATTATCACAAAGAAAAAAAGGTAATTTTTGTGCTTTCTTTTTTTCTTTAAAGACATATCTCTTTCTTCGTTAGAAAGAAAAATTGAGACAAAAATGTATCTATTGAGTTTTGAAACGCTACCATTTCTGATGAGAAAGTAAACTTATCAACAGCATCGAAAAACCCTCCATTTTTCTTTTTCTTTTCTGTCATCCTAAAGTGTGTTTTTTTCGCCCACAATGAAAAAAAAAATGAGTGACTGAAAATCTTTTTTCTCTCGTTTGTGAAAGTTACATGTTTTAAAAATTATTTTTATCCAAATGAATCGAACTGCAACTAATTCAATCTAGTTAGTGTAAGTAAATATGTTAGAAATAAAATTACGGTTACTTTTAGTTGTTTATAACAATTTTTGTTAATATCAATTTTTCGATGCTTTTCGTCCTTGCAATTTTGGTCAGGCTTTAATTCTCCTGATTTATTGAAGTGAATATGCCTGCGCTGCTGCTGTGTAATCTTGTTTGTGAACTGTTCTATTTATAATCAGATGTGTGGCCTATGTCCTATTGTTAAGCTGTTTTTAGCAGACTCATTTAGCTCCAATGAATTATATTGACTTTGCTTTTCATTGGTCTTTTTCTTTTCTTTTTCTTTGTCACATTTTATTGCGAAAAATAAGAAAATAATGAATTCATCACGCCTTTTATTTTTTAACAAAAGTATTTTAAAAATAAATATTGTTACTAAACATACCGACTTGTTAATTTTGAACTGACATGGACTAATTTTAATATCTAATACCTGAAAATAATAAGAAACAAATATTTCGACGTAGGCTTTTTATGATTAAATACAATTTATTTTCTTACGTTATAAGTTTCAAATTTCAGAGTTTGGTATTGATAACTTATTTCACACACACACACACACACACGCACGCACACGCACACACACGCATACATGTACCAAGAGGTGTGTGCATAAAAATTCTAGATAAAAAAATAATATATAAAAAAAAATAATATTTTCTTTTAATCCATTAGCACTGCTGCACATAATACAAGTCATAGTTAAGTTAGTTACAAGGAATAAGATCAATTGTATAAAAACAGAATTAAATGTATTTTGTACTTTTTATGTAAGATCGTTTAACGCGAACGCTCAGGAATGTTTTGCTAAACACTGTAATCCCTGTAAACAAATACAAGATGTTGAGTTTACAATTTTAGGATGCTACAAAGTTTACGACTAGACAGATTATAATAATTATAATAGACAGACTACTATATTATACAACTTCGTTTGATCAAATGGCCGATATCCGCTCAATCAACAGTTTTTATACAAATCCAAAACAAGAACCATATTTTATAAGCTACGATATCTACTCGAAACTATTTATTTCTCATATTTGCTGATTGTAGATTTAGTCATGTGGAAGTTTCTGACTCAATTCGTTGACTTCACAGAATCCAAAGAATTTTCTAATTTTGTTTTTCGTCTGTGTGTGTCTCTCTTAATTTATCCATTCAAATGATACATGTTGAAGTTTTTTCTTTTTCGTTTTCTTTCTTTTCTCTGGAAGCATACACTTTTTTTCTGTATTCATAGCTTGGATATGTGGAGGAGGGAAAAACCGCTGGATTCGCTGATTTCTCGAGTGAGGAGCGGCGAGAAAAGGAAGTTTTTAATGGCTTGCACGTGTTTGAGTCGCTTATTTCGCAACAACAAAGAGGCGCACTTTTGGCAAGATGGAAGCGCACGTACGGAAGATTCTGGAAGAGAGCTGATTTGAAACATCTAGTTTGAGGGAAAATGTACATGCTGGACAGGACCTTTGGCACACACATCGTGTTAGGAATAGGGTTAAAGCGATGAAAATAGTAAGAAAAAGATCAATTTTTCTTATCACTTGGATAACGTTCAAGTTATTTGAAGGAGGTAAATTAAACGACTGAATATATATATATATATATATATATATATATATATATATATATATATATATATATATATATATATATATATACGTACGCATGCATATTAATATGGATTCAGTTTCCAATTAATTTGAAGGAAATACTTTTAAAAACTAAATATACCAAATTATATATATATATATATATATATATATATATATATATATATATATATATATATAGTAGGGGTGTATGTATAAGTGTACGTTTGGAACCTTTCAGGAAATAATTTTGAAACCAAACGAAAATGATGAAATTCAACGCAAATATTTTTTTCATAAAAAGTAATTTTTCAAGAAATTGAATTGTGAATTCATTTTTGTTAAATACTAATTAAATGTCTGAAATTAAGCATCTGCTTTTATAACTGAGAAGATTTTGTGAGTCTGTCCTTATAATTGGTGAAGCAGTTTAATGTAGAGTTTCCAAATTTTAAATACATTCTATTGTAGCTGGGGAAATGTTTTAACATAATATTTTGTTCCTCTTGAAGAACCCTTCTGGTTTCACCTGGTCGATGTCTCTAATAATAAACAATAAAAAGTAGCAAGCTATGCTGCTGCAAGAAGTAACTAATTGTACAGTATTTGGAGTCGGAAGCTGATAGCGAACGTGTTTTATTATTCTCTATTGTCATGCCTGAAACCCATGGAATTTTTGTTCGTCAACGCCGTGATAGATTTTTTTTCACCTTATCTTCAATGAACTCCACGGTGTTGTTTGAGAGCACGTTGGGCAGGTATTTTGTCTCAATTAGACTAGCTTTTGTTTATTGAGACCTTCTTTGAAGTATTCGGTTCATTTTTCAGGACCTTCGATTCAAGCATGCCTACTTCTGCTTTCATTGATCTAGTCCACGCATTACAAGATGTCTAGTTTCAACCTAATACACGTTGTTGTTACGTTTGTCGACCTTTTTCAGCAACTTTTGATTGCTTGTCCTGGCATTTCTTTTTGTTTCCTTTCTTATCGCCCCCCCCCCCCCGTCTGTCGGAGGTCAGTGTTTCCCAACCTTTCTTAAATCTTCCCGAGGAGAAATCAAAAGCAGGTGCAGTGAAATTTTGATTTGTTTATAAGAAAGAAGTTAAAATTCTACTATTATTAAACTCTGCTTTGTTTAGCACAAGTTCAGTAATATATAGCATTCATTGAGAAATGAACTTACGAGCCTAATTTGCCAAACATTGCAACACACGAGGCACCCAAAATTGCAACAAAGGCTGGATTCGACAAACACATAAAAATAATTGCAGTCTCATAACGTAACACTTCATCGCTAACGGCCAGCTCAATATATATATATATATATATATATGTGTGTGTGTGTGTGTAGCTTGGCAGCAGTCTTTCATTTAAGCGTATTTGATAAAATAATAAAGACACATTTTGTCTATATAATTTTATTAAGATCCTTTCAAGTTTCCCGATACGTGTCTTGGTTTCAGGTCGGAATTGGTGGATGAATTTACCAAAATTGTCCCGAGCGCTTTCAGATCTTTCATAGGACTTCATCATAGGTTGCTTCCATGTATAAAGAGTGTTTTTAAAGAGTTTTGAAAGGTTTTGGGTTTTTATAACAAAACAAAACTACGCAAACGCAGAGTTGGACAAAACTGAGATGCTGAACAGAACGTTATCAACGGTCATAGAATAGTATCAAGAAATATTGAATATTAAAAAAAAAACTAAAAAAAACTAAAGGCATTTCAAAACATTGTCGCTATTTTCTAAATTAATTCTATTGATTTTAGTAATTTTTTTTTGTTTTTATATGTAGGACTTCTAGGATTTGTAGTCGTAGCTTATTTATTTCGTGTGCTATTATAGTGGTGTTTTCAACTAGAATTTTTCGAAATTTGGATTTGGGAATAGAATGGGTTTTGAGATCTAAGCCTGAAGAGTTAGAATCATTAAGGTGCATTGTAAGCCGTATTGAAAGAGTTGTAGGGGTAAGACCAACATACGCATTATTTTCTCTCTATATACGAGGATCATTAAATAAGTTTCCAGACTTTTTTTCGCATGGGCATTTCTATTGATAGTACACACATGAAACTCTAGTCCCCTTCGTATCGTTCCAACAACTTCTGGAAGGCCCCATGGAAGTCTTCTTGTGTGAGCGTGTCAATGACCCTCGTCACAGCCTCTTTCATCTCCTCAATTGTCTCATAACGACAGCCTCTGAGCTTAGGGAATAACCAAAAGTCACTGGGAGCAAGGTCTGAACTATAGGGGCGGCGAGGAACTGTCTTGATGCCCATCTTGGTCAAATAGTCTGTGACAAGGATGGAGTTGTGGACTGGTGCATTGTCCTGGTGGAAAGGCCACAGACCCGATTTGAAGAGTGCTGGTCTCTTCTCTAGGAATCCCTTGCTGAACTCCCTTAAAACCTCAGCATAGTAACCCTAAGCCTAAGCCTAACCCTTTGGCCAACCAACTCTGGTGTATTGACTTCCATATTCCTCCTACACCTCTCATCATCCTTCACAGACTCCCAGCTTCCTTGAATCTCTTATGCCACTCAAAAACTGATGCTCGATTCATGCAAGATTGTCTAAAAGCAGTCCATACGTTTCTGTGGCATTTTTTCCAAGTTTAAATCAGAATTTTATTGCATATCATTCTTCCTCACGTCCAGATTGCATTTTTGAAATTCACCAGCTGTGACAATCAGGCTTTAGTAGGGTGTATTCCAATTGCTGTTGTAGCTGTTTATTTGAACCTGAAATTATAAAAATTGGCCAGTCATCTCATAGCAATAACATACTGAATTTTCAAGAGTCTACGACAATTTTAAATGCCCGTACAAAATGTCTGGAAACTTATTGAATGCACCACGTATATTTACATCATTATCACTATGGTCATTATCAAGGTGTGGTGACAACGGATTCCTTTGATTTTCTCTTGCCATCTGCTCCTATGGGCCATCACTCTATGTCCTCCAGACGGCATCCTATGTGCGCACAAAATTGATGAACATATATTTTTGCTGGTCGGCTAACATAGGTGTGTCTATATGTAGGAGTCTATTGGAAAATATGTCTTTTGAGTTCGTCCATATTTCTCCAGCAGTGTCTAACTTGTCTTAGATTGTTTGCGAGATTTAGAAGTCCCATTTATAGATTAGAAAAAAGCAAAAATAATCGGAAAAATAAAAAGGAACAAAAAACAATTATGTGATGTAAAATTGCCTCCTGTAAAGGCACAACATTAAAATTGACTCAAACAATATTAAAACGTCTAGTTCTTACGGAGGTTTTAATAGAATTGTAATTAATCGATTACTTTGTCATTGTCAGACATCAATTAATTTATCAATCAATCGATTTATTTTTTATAAACACAAATACTTCAAACTTTCAACTCCTTAATACAAAATCGTAAGCATTCCAAAATTGCAGTGGTTATAAATGAAATGAAGGTTTTATATCTTGTTTTGAACTTGTACAAGTTTAATTTTCGGCCAGCTTCGATAAAAATCTCAAACTTTCGGCTTTGATGAATTTTCACATAAATTGAAAAAAAGAACACAATTTATCACAAATAAGATTAAAAATGCATATTAAAACATGATTATTCATTTTAAATCTTTTCTAATGAACAGTTTCCATTTTTCTTTTTTAGATTAGTAAAATATGCGAAATAGCTCATCCTACTAGCAGAAAATCGCTACTTTTGCCTTGTTATATAATAAATAATTGACTACTTAGAAACTTGAATGAAGCTGTTGCTTTATACAATTCTAAGTAGGATCTGAGCACAAATAATCCAAGAGACACAGCAGCATTACATATAAAACCATTCTCCGTGAAAAGAGTGCATTTTTTCTCTTAAAATAGCCATCTATAAGTACTAAAAAAGTTCTTTCCTAGGGAAGAAATATAGATACTTTATGGAACTAATATTTTTATCCACTCCAAATGCTTTAAGTGAAGATCAGTGTGCTTCAAAATGGTTCTCATTCAACCTTTAAAAAAAACTGAATTTCTAAGTAAAATTTAAATGAGAATGTCCCAAAACTCTAATGCCTTGTTCATCACCTTTGCCCATTGGTTTGTTTGTAAATGTTGACTGGTTTACAGAGGAGTTTTCTTCTAGTTACAATTTTCCATAGTAACACATAAGATAAAAGAAGAAGAAAAAACAAAAATCTTTATACAGCTAGAAGACCTCAATTTTTTTTAACCTATTCACCGGTCCATATATGGGATCATACTTTAATTTTATATCAAATTCACCTTTATGAGCAGATACATAGATTTTAACCGATGTGATAAAAGATACTTTAAAACTGTTTATGAAGTAATTTATGCACACTCTGCCATATCGCTTTATTTTCAATTCTTCAAGCCATCTAATGAAGATGTTTATCTGATGGCCTTGACTAACTTGATTGAGATACACGATATTGCCTATATTCGCTAATTATACAAAACAGTTCGCAATTGAAAGAGAAATTGCAAATTCCAATAGTAAACTCTTTCCCATTTGGAATGACGATCACTATAACAATAGTTCAATTTGAAATCTGACTATACCAGTATTCACTGCATACAAAACATGGCAAGGTGATTGTGTGTTTATTTCTTTTGCATTTTATAGTCAAATACATAATTATTAATGATTTTATCTTTATTAGATATCGAAGAAAAGATACTTCTGAAGTTGTTAAAAGATTCATATGCTTCTTCTCTAAAAAATAAAATTTGATTCATACCTAGCACTATCCAATAAGGATTGTTTTTGCATAGATTGCTTTGGTCAACCTGAAAAATAAGCACTAGTTTCCAAGGATTATATGATTGACGGTTTAAAGTTGAAAATAGAATTCACATATTCTAAGAATGCTAACTTTTATAGCAAATTATAATTAAAACAAAAATAATTATAGTATTATAACTAAAATAATCATTTTAACCAACTTATGCCATGTTTTTATATGTGCATGGATATATATATATATATATATGGGAGTGTGTGTGTGTGTGTGTGTGTGTGTGTGTGTGAGAGAGAGAGAGAGAGAAAGAGAAAGAAAGAGAGAGAGAGAGAGAGAGTGTGTGTAAATACAGTTTTATTATAACTATTATATATAACCTGATTATTTATACTTCTTTATTAGTATCAGTTCTCAAACGTCCAGTTTTGTTCCTTTCGTTCATTAATCATTGTATTGTATTGAATATTATTGCTGGACATCCTTTACATGTTGCCGATAATTTCAATATGGCTACCTACCTTTGTCATTGATTTCATCTTATCAACAAACCGATGACGTCAATGGCCATGCCTGCCATCTGAAAGCAATATTAATTGCAATAAATCGTGCAATTGTTGCCGATTGCTTGGTGATTATACAAACACAATAAGCTGTTATCTTCCCTCCCTTTGTCAACTTTTATTTCCGGCTTAAAGCTTTCATAAGCAAAAATAATATTTTAAACAATTACAAAGAAAATTATAAAACATTGAAAAAATACTACTAAATAGTGAAAGAAATAGAAATAATACTTTCTACCTGGAAATAGATTTTTTATGGGCATCTCATTCTAAAGAACCGATTTTGTTTTGAGATTGCTGGTGTTGATTTAGCTCAAATAAATTAACCCGATGAATATTTAATTTAAAATAAAGTAATTCATTTATACACAACCATCAATACAAAATATTGTAAGTTCGTAATGTGTCAGTCCAATGATTTCAGTCAAACGAAAAATCCTTTTAGCATGAATACTGACTTGACCTCAGGATCCTATAAAGACAAACCAAAGTCGTCCGAGGTCATTTGACGGCAATGGAAAACATATAGTACTTCTGGACAAACAGGCGGAGTTTGAGACTGACATCATGTTGGGAAAGGTATGAATCCAAAATATTCTCCCTCCAGCTATGGGTAAATAGTAGGGCAGACTAGGTTCTTCAGCCTTGGTGAGGCAACTAGTCTAGGAGAAGGAAAACTCTGAATTCAAACCTGTTAAACTCCGCTTAAAAACTGACCTTGTATCATATCCTGCCCGAGCGGAGGGGTTGGTAAATATGATCATGTTGAAAATTATTTTTGAGCTCAAATGACGGAATGGATTATTTCATTTTTTACATTCTTGATTAAACCTTTTTTTTTTTCAATCAGAATCATTTAATTTTTACGTGCTGGATCATTTCACTTTTCAACGGTGTGGTTCATTTCATTTTGCACATTCTGGATCATTTATTTTTTACATGTTGGATCGTTTAATATTTTTCGTGCTGGATCATTTCATTCTTTACATTTTGGATCATTCCATTTTTTACATTTTACACTGTCAATGTTTATGAGGCAGTAGTAAAAATTACTCTACATATTTACAAAAGGTGGAAGAACCAGGAATATCGTATACAAAGATGTTCTCAAAAACTAATGAGAAATGGTTAAAAAAAACCTTTTTCGTGTTCATGTTTCTTTCTGTTTTCATAGAATTTCATCAAAATATAAAGACTATTTCATTAAGCCATTTTGTCTCTTCTCCCTGGCATCACTGGACACTTTCACGATTTTCAAACTGAGAAAATCATTATTTGATATACAAGTTCATTTCAATCTATTGTTAAAATTGTTAAAATATTCATGAGGATGCGATTTTGCTAGCAGCTACTTAGAATAGTAGATATATTTATGGTGTGGCGAATATTTTATATAATAGAATGAATAAATAATAGAATGATAGAATAAAGACTGAACACCAACTAAACGAACTGGAAGATTGTGTTGTATCTCTCTTCTAACAGGCTGAATAAGCAAAATAAAAAAAAGCAAGCGAGAAGTGTGATCTAGGTGTTGGGCTTGATGATACGTTTATAGCTGAAAATCATATTTTGCCAATTGTATTTAAAATCATATTTTGTCAATTGTATCTCAGGTAAATGGAATGATTGGGTGTTTGATCAGAAATTTTATTTCAAGTGATGCAATTGTTGTTTTAAAAATTTACAAAACCTTAATAAGACCTTATATAGAATATTATACTCTGGTTACAGATCCAGTGTCGAGATATAGAAATTGAAGTTTAATATTGAGATTGGAGGGCACACAAAAAAGAGTGACAAAAATGATAAAAATGTAAAAGTTTACAATTACAGGGAAAAATTAAAAGAGTTAGAAAGAAGAACGAGAGGCGATCTAATTGAAGCTTTTAAAATAATGTAATTAATCCTACACATTTTGAATATAATTCCTTGAACTGAAAATGTATTTTCAAAAGAGATTTCAAAAATTAATTTGATAATTTTTCTTATAGAGTAATATAGTTTTGGAACAAACTGCATCATTAGATCAAAAACAGCAATATTGTTGAAAATTTTAAGATTGAAGTATATGATTTCAGATAAATGACAAGAAAAAGATTTTTTGTAAGATTTTTGGAACTATCGGATAAATTACATAACAGAATTTGATCATCATATGTATACTGTATTAATTGTGCATATGTTCTGTGAAAAGATTTTTTCTTTCCTTTTTAAGATTAATGTGAGAAGATAGTAAAAAAGGGGGATTCCCAAAAAGGCATAACAAATTAATATTAACAAACAGAGGAACGTTAATAACAACAGACAAAACCATTTCATTTCATATATTTTTCTCTTACTTAAAGACCATCAAAGGTAAAAATATCAAGTCATTTCCCGATTTGAGAATTTATGTAATAACTATTCGAAATAGAGTGGCGAAAACAATCAGCTAAAATCATTGATCTAAGAGATAAGAACGTCTTAATCTGGAAGATTTTTATTCGCTTCATAGTTTTATTATTTTGCTGGTTCAGTTTTATTATATTTGTATATTTTCTTTAGTAATTTCAGTTTAAAGAGGAAAAAAGTGAACAATGATATCCATGAAATAATGATAGCGTTAAAATAAAGATATCATTATTTTATGGAGCAAATAGTAACCATTTCATTTCTTTTCGTCTTTTAACATTGATATGATTTTCTTTCAGATTTTAATTACGAGATTATTTTATTATGTTACTTGATTTATACACTTACCTTCAAGCTGCTAAGCCGTTAAGATGTAAACTTTTAAAACTTACAGAATACCTGGTTTTTGTCTAACTAAACGTGTTAGACAAAAACAAGGTCTTCTAAATCAAAATTGAAAATCCTACATTTGGTGATATATCGCTTTGTTAGACTTTAAAACATATAGAACGCGGGTGATTATCGCATTGAACGCAGATTCCATTTATCTAAACTGTATCGAGTTAAGATGATTTCAGTGTACTATTTTTACTGCGTAATAACATCATAAATCACACACACACACACACACACACATATATATATATGTAAGGATAGCATAAGCATTGTCAGTGGCGCTTGACAACAGACTGGTTCTCGCCTATGTGGTCATCAAACCACACACACACACACACACACACACACACACACACACACACACACACACACACACACACACAAATATATATATATATATATATATATATATATATATATATATATAAATATATATATATATATATATATACATATATATATGTATATATATAAATATTTCGATATATATATATATATATATATATATATATATATATATACTTTCTTTAAGAAAAAACAACGAAACCGGTCACATAGGATTATAAATTTATTTCCATCCTGTTACGCATTTTTGAAATTTCCAAAAACATGAAAAAAAATTAACAGGTCTTCTTCAGATCTTTTTGATAAAAAAACTAGAATAGACACATAAGAGTGGGAGGGGATAGAAGAGGGGTGAAGAGTTACCTCTTCATTAAGCCCACTTCCGTTTTAAATTTAAATTTCAGTTAGC
>CAUZXS010003520.1:0-7500 GCA_963585895.1 Sepioteuthis lessoniana
CTGCTATATGGATGCACAACGTAGACGCTAACAAAACATTTGGAGAAAAAACTTGACGGCAGTTACACAAGAATGCTGCAAGCAATATTGAGCAAGTCCTGAAGACAGTACCCCACAAAACAGCAACTGTACGGCCACCGACCACCCGTCACGAAAACTATCAAAATTAGACAAACCAGACATGCAGGACACTGCTGGAGAAGTCGGAACGAGCTTGTAAGTGATGTACTCCTGTGGACCCCTTCACAAGGATGAGCAAACGCAGGACGTCCAACTCGAACATACATACAGCATCTCTGTGCAGATACTGTATGTACCCCGGAAGACCTGCCAAAAGCAATGGACGATCGGGAGGGGAGGTGAGAGAGGGTCAGAAATATCTGTGCTGATAGCGTGACATGATGATGATGATGACGTATAAACAAGATTTGATATCTAATAACCTATAAGCCATAAAATCAATCAAACCGACCACATATAATGTGAGTTCCTGTGACCAAATGATTCTAGTTTGGTTTCATCTTAGTATAAAACGAAGTTCTAATAATCCAGATAGCTTCTATCATAAGTTAGTCTACTTTTTAGGTGTTTAGCCTTAAGCAAGGGAGTTTTCCTCGAAGACCTGCTCGATGAAGGCATCAAGTGACTGTTTTCGTTGGTACATTCCGAAACACGAAAAACACGTAACGACTTCTTAGTTCAGGTACGAAACCTTTTATTACCTTTGAGTTTAAAGGTTCTTTGACATAAGGTGAGAGATACACATTCTTTCTATTCCGGCTTTTCCATCTGCCCACCCCCTCCCAACACGTGCGCACTCGTCGCAAGGCCTCCGCGAGCAAGTGAAAGTCAACCGTCTTCTCCCGTCTTCTAACTGACTTTTTCAAAATCCTCCAAATACTCCGCACGCTTCCGGTGCGTGACGTCACCCGCACTTTGTAGCCCCGTTTCCCATCTGAGCTATTGTGACATCTCTGAGTGACACGTCCGTTCCGCCGCGCGCGCGTGAACACCTGCGTTAATGTTGCACCTAAGTAAACCATGCACTGAGCCGAAAGGTTCTCAGCCTAACTAAACCCAAAGGCATAAAACGAAATCCCTCGGCCATTATATTACATCTTTACATCCTTGACAATGTTCTTCGCCGTTAAATGAGGATTGGAAAGTGTTGAATGTCTATCACCTTGTTTGTACGCATCAACGATCTTTATTCAGAATTTTTCGTCAAGTTTAGCAGTCTTCACAATAGTTGCAGAACGAATGAGTTATTATATTAGGTGTCACTTAAATAGTGTCTTCCTCAGAACCTTCGTGGATTTTATAGAATCCGGTCAATATTTTTTCCATTTTCAAAGGGGTGCTTGTATTAAATATCAACTTAAGAAGAAAAAAAATTTACAATTACTATAGAGCAATTTTATTTCATAATCTCATTGGGGTAAAATTATTTTGGGATGGCACCAATTTTTTGAACAATATATAGCTATGAATATAACAGATAAACCTGGTAAAAAATTAACGAATCATTAAAAACTAATGACAGTGTAAATTATCTATGTCAAATTTAGCCAGTACTTGCAAATATTCCTTTTTCCAAAGAAAATACACGAATATTAAGTAAAGGCGAATAATTCTGAGAGTGGCAGCATATATATATATATATATATATATATATATATATATATATATATATATACGTGGTGCCTTCAATAAGCTTCCAGACTTTTTTTGTACAGGCATTTAGAATTGTCGTACACTCCTGAAAATTCACTATGTTATTGCTATACATCTTATGAGATGACTGACCAATTTTTATGATTTCAGGTTCAAATCAACAGCTACAGTAGCAATTGGAATACACCCTACTAAAACCTGATTGTCACAGCTGATGAATTTCAAAAATGCAATCTGGACGTGAGGACACCTTAGAATAACGATATGCAATAAAATTCTATTTTGAACTTGGAAAAAATGCCGCCACATAAACGTATGGAATGCTTCAGACCATCTTGCATGAATCGAGCATCAGTTTTTGAGTGGCATAAGAGATTCAAGGAAGGCACGGAGTCTGTGAGGGATGATGAGAGGTGTGAGAGGAGTAAGGAAGTCAATAGACCAGAGTTGATTGACCAAAGAGTTAGGGTTAGGGATAGGGTTACTATGTTGAGGTTTTAAGGGAGTTCAGCAAGAGATTCCTAGGGAAGAGGCCAGCACTCTTCAAATCGGCTCAGTGGCATTTCCACCAGGACAATGCACCAGTCCACAACTCAATCCTAGTCACAGACTATTTGACCAAGATGGGCATCGAGACAATTCTTCAGCCTCCCTATCGTTCAAACCTTGCTCCCAGTGACTTTTGGTTATTCCTTAAGCTCAGAGGCTGTCGTTATGAGAGAATTGATGAGATGAAAGAGGCTATGACGAAGGTCATTGACATGCTCACACAAGAGGACTTCGATGGGACCTTCCAGAAGTTGTTGGAACGGTAGAACAAGTGCATTGCCGCTGGAGATTACTTCGAAGAGGACTAAAGTTTCATGTGTGTTCTATCAATAAAAGTGCCCATACGAAAAAAGTCCGGAAACTTATTTTATTGATCTCATATATATATATATATATATATATATGTGTGTGTGTTTGTGTGTATATGTATATGTGTGTGTGTGTGTGTATTAAGATGAGGATTAAATATAATCATTATAGTGCACAAAAATGCCGAGAAATATCACCATATATTTGAAAGTTTTACGCTTTTGATCTTCAAGTGAGCAAGTGTTCAACACATCTTTCTTTCCTATTCTTGAATAGTGAGTTTTTGTATTTGATATATATATATATATATATATATATATATATATATATATATATATATATATATATATATATATATATATCTTATGGTAAGGTAGTAACAGATAAAAAAACTTGAATATTAGCAGAACGTTAGTTAGCTATGCACTAATCTTGTGTAATTAACTACCGCCCCTCTCGGCTATGTTTGAACAAAGACAAATATTGCCTGTCAAACTTCTCCAGCCGTTTTTTTTTTCTGAGTAATGAGGAGATGCTGCACTAGGTTCGAACCAACCTCACTTTGTTTTTTCTTTTTTCTTTTTTTTTTTTCTTCTTATTTTTCTCTTTTTTTGACAAAAAAATGGCTGAAGAGAAGGATCAGATAAATCGTTTGGATCTCAGCTCAAAGTCCGGTGAGCTAAGCTTTCATTCTAGATTGATTCATTTTAACGTCATGCATAGGCATCGAGGGCTATTTTATGCCAAGAGGTTAGAGAATCGCATCCATTGTATGAACATATTTCGATCCTTTCGCATAAGAATTATGTTCAAACAGTTACTACCATTTCGAATTAAAAGTGGACCTTGGAGTAATGGCAGTGAGGGGTACCCTATACCTCTCCAGATTTCCAGCGTACGAATGTCGCACAAGGCCGTTTTTAAGGTGGGTCCTGTCGCAGGGCCGAAGCCCAACGCGACAGGCAGTTTCAAAAATGCTTCGGACCCCGTCGGCATTCCCCTTTTCGGGGCGCCTCAGTTCTCATTGGTAAGCCTATCCATACGGCCTTGTGCCACCTCTAAGCAAAACGCTTAGTAAATTACTATATATTATATGTGCTAGAACGTATCAGAGGGAGGTAGGAAATAATGAGATAAAGGTACAACGCACGTGCGTGCGTATGTGTGTGTGTGTGTGTGTGTGCGCGCGCGCACAAAGGTTTGCTTGAATTAGTCAGTGGGTTGGTAGATAAGGGAATACTATTCCGGACTACATTTCTGTACACATATTACATATCAAATGTATTCGCACGACGAAAGTGTTGATATTCCCAAAGCATTTACGAATGACACTCCACTCCAAACTCTCTATCTCTATCTCTCTCACTTTCTCTCTCTCTCTCACTCTATCTCTCTCTCTCTCTCTTTCTCTATCTATCTATCTCTGTTTCTTCATCTATCTATAACCACTATCTATAACCACTGATTTCTTCTTCTTCTTCTTCTTCTTCTTCTTCTTCTTCTTCTTCTTCTTCTTCTTCTTCTTCTTCTTCGCAGTTATTTATACACGATTTCCCGCTTTTTTCCCCTTTTCCCCTTTTTGTGCCATAATTTTCTCTTACTTCATTTTGGTGGATTAATCTTCGTCAGTTAATAAAATTAGAGATATTATGAAAATAAAAACAACCAAAAAAGAAAGTTAAAAAAAAGAAAAAGGAAAGAAAAAGGAAAGAAAGAAAAAACTTGAAGAAAGATAAAATAAATAAAAAACAAGAAAACAGAAAAAGCAATTGCTTTATCTTTGAGATAAGAGTACACTTCTACAGAAGCAGTAACCTGACATTCTTTTTGCCCTCGTCTAACTTCTCTTCTACCTCCCCTCACTTTTTATCCGTTGGTCTTCTTTTTTTCTCCATATCATTTTTTTTTTTCCTTTTACCAGCTGGGTTTTTTTCTTTCCTTCTTGTTATTTTCGTTGCATAAAGAATGTTATAACATTAAAAATAGACAACGAAAACATAATTCTTTCTTTCCTCTCTCTCTCTTTCCTCTTTCCTTCTCTTTAACACACACACACACACACACACACACACACACACACACACATATATATATATATATATATATATATATATATATATATATACATACCTAAGTACCCCTTACCACCAAAATACGGTCATCTGCACCTACCAAAGAATAACCAGTACTGTATATACACCCGTCCCATACTTACCCCTATGCCACCCTTTCATGCTTTCAAAACCAACATTTTCCCTTCCACTGCCCGTCACCAATTTTTGGCCTTTCCTGTGGCCTCCCGGTGCTCAAAAATGTCAGATGCCTATGAATAATCTTCCAGTATACCAAAAGAAAGAAAGAAAGAGAAAAAAATGAAAGAAAAAAAAAGAAAGAAAAAATGAAAGAAAGAATAAAAGAAAAAAAAAGAAATATACTCTGAAGAATTGTCAATTGCTGTTTTTTGTTTGTTTTTGTTTGCAGTTATTTTATTGTTTTTTCTTTTATTTTTGTTTCCTTCATATACAGTCAGTAAGAGAATCGGTAAAAGTTTTTTTTAATTAATCTTTTTGTAGTTGGTCGTAAGTGAAAATATTATCAATCATCACTTGTACTTAACACGAAGCAAATAATACAGGATGATTGGCCAAACAAGACGCTTGAAATTAACATCCGAATCGACTTCGACGATGTAAAAGTAGTTTCGGGCTATTGGCATCCATGATAACACAAAGTATGCGTTCATTTTTTTAAAAATAATCCTTCGCATATGCGTCGCGCGCGCGCGCACACATCAGCTCAGGTGGCCGGGGATGTAGAATACGCCAACTGCATCTCTGCAGAGGGATAGACCCCACCAACGAGTGTTCAGAATATAACAGTAAACCATCGGATAGTATTGAAGGGGTACTCTGCATTCCCTAAAGTACCAGCATTACTGGAACCTTACCATCAAATTTTTTAGTGTTATATATATATATATATATATATACATATTAAATATATATGATTTGTAAATAGATTTCAGTCATAGAGGTTTAGGGAATGTGGAGTGTCCCTTTATTGCCATTACTACTAAACACATTTTACTATACTTGACGGCCCAGACTGTTGGGGCTATAAAATACACCGACAGCATCCCTGCAGATCCCCTGGATATGACATTAAACAATCTGATGGTGAGGCTTCAGTTATGCTTGAGCTCTGAGCAATGCGAAGTACCCCTTTACTGCTATCGCTCCCAGGTCCCTTCTGGCCCGGAGTGGTAGCGCCTGATATGGTCCTATCTATGGTTCAAATAGAACTTTGACGTTTAAAAAGTAAAGTTGGCGACTGTAGTCGAGGGCGACTCGAAGGCTTCCTTTTCAATAACTATTACACCGAGGTGTAGGGGAGGGCGCTACTCTTTTCCCTGGATTGACCCACTTTACCCTTGATACGTACCTTATAATACTGAGTGTTAAGCAAGGAGGTATCAAGTACCATTTTTAAAGTCTTTGGTATGACTCGACATGGGATTGAACTCCGGTCTCCCGGGCCATTGGTGAACACTCTACCCACTAGGCCATTGAAACTGAGTGCAAACAAATGAGCTTAGGTTCGTTTTAAAATATATCTACAAAATCTATTTACAAATCATATATATTTAATATATATATATATATATATATATATATATATATATATATATATATAACATTAAAAAATTGGATGGTAAGGTTCCAGTAATGCTGGTGCTTTGGGGAATGCAGAGTACCCCTTCAATACTATCGCTCCCAGGACCACTCTTGCCCGGAGTGGTAGCACCTGATAGGGTCATATCTATGGGTCAAAGAGAACTAAACTGTGTACTTATGAAAGCTGAATTGCTCAAAATAGAACTGTTTTGACATTTAAACTGCGTACTTACGATTAACTGAATTGCTCGAAATAAAAATATTTTGACATTTAAACTGTGTACGTATACTAAATTGAATTGTTTGAAATAGAACTGTTTTGACATTTAGCTATGTGTAAACAAAAACTATTCTTATGCTAAACTGAATTGTTTTAATTAGAACTGTTTGACTAAACTGAATAGTTTAAAAAGAAATGTTTTTGAAAAACTGTACTCATGCTAAACTGAATTGTCTGAAATAGAACTGATTATTTGTATAAAAATGGATTTAGCATTAAATAACCTACAAAGGTTGATATGCCAGAAAAACCAAACAAATATCAAATTATGAACCCGAATTCCATAACTTTAAGTTTTTTGTGGTGTGCATGATCATTAGGCTGATAAAGGAGAAAAATCCTCTTTCAGTTGTAATTTTATAGTGATGGGAAGTCACGTGACACTAACACGAGGAAAAAATGTGCAAATATGCATGTCCAAGTTGTGGAAAATAAATATAGAATTAATCAGGTGATAAATTAAACGTTTGAAATTTATCAATATGCCTAAATTTTGAACTCGTTTCTTTTGAATAGACAGGAGGATATGATGTTTAAAGACCCAAAATCCCCGAGAAACTCAGGAACATCACTTATGATACATCCCAATGTATCTATTAGATATTTCTTTTGGAATATATATATATATATATATATATATATATATATATATAGATAGATAGATAGATAATTATGTGCTTTGTGCTCAAAACCAAACGTACATTTTATTTATGCCAAATAAATAAGACACAAGAACGTGTTCTTTTATTTGGCTTTATTGCATGTCCATTTAAATAAATACACCGGGTTCATTCAATAAATAATATGAATATTGCCGAAGGAGTTACCAATAGGTAACAATGTTTATATTTTCACCCTTTTCAAAGAATTCCATATCGATGTGTCCTTTTACTTCCTAGAAGATAGTCAGCATGACCTTCTTTAATCACAGCTGAGCCTGGAACCATTTCTTTAACAGTTGAGTCAGTGTGTTTCTACTTCATTGACTCTTTTTATTATTATTTAGGCTCTGAA
>CAUZXS010003520.1:12500-65000 GCA_963585895.1 Sepioteuthis lessoniana
AGGGTATTAGTGCTATGTGAAATGCAATCAGTCTCGTCCAGGATTTGAACTCGTGTCATCGTGTCCATTTCCTACAACTATAACCATTACGCCGAATGAATATAATCACAGTGAGACAAATAATTATTTGTTTTGCCTTCAGTCACATGCAACCTTGATCTTGATTGATCAATTGGTTTTAACGGCATGTCGACCTGTCTCGATTTATCTTATGTCTAGAGGTTAGGAAATCACGTTCATTGTACAGGGTGTCTCAAAATAAATACAACCCAATAATATGATGATGATTTATTATTGAGACAAACGCAATGGCGGTAATTTTGAACGCATACTGTAAAAAAATGCATCCTTTGAGATAGAGATATCAAATCAATGTTTTTTCTTATTGTTATTGTATCAGCTTCCAGGACATGCAATCTTGTTTTGACTTTCTCGTCTCAGTAATAAATCATTATCATATTAATGGGTTGCGTCTACTTTGAGAGAGTTTTGAATGATTTTGTCTCCTGGTAAGTAATGAGGCAAAATATTTTTCCTCTCATGTCTAAGTAATTGTGATCTAGGATTAATACTTGTTTTAGTATACTATTTTCAAAAGTGAAACTAAAAAGAACACAACATTATTATCAGTAGAGTTATTAGTAGTCACATGGGTCCCATGGATAGTGAGACGCCTTATGCATTCATATCGATATTTTCGTGTAGTTGTTTCTTAACAGGAGTTGTTTTTTTATTTTTATTTTGGCACACGGTCTAATCAGATACTCCTCAGACCCACAGAGCCTCACCACCGTATCTAGTTTAGTGACATACCCAAAACAGTCTTTGGGGTGGGTATTATTCTTTTGAAGCGGATACAATAACTGTATTCTAAGCTGAGCGGACAGAGTGAGATGATGTGTAATTTATAAAATTGCACTGTTTTTGACTAATTTTTTTACAGTAAAACTTCTAAATTTTTAGGCAAGCGAGTGCGTAAGGAATAGTAGGGAATTCCCCGTTGCGTAGTGGCTTACGTGCTGGACTGTGAGATCGTAGTAAGCGAGTTTGAACTCCAGTCGTATGATTACGTTCATTTTTGGACTAATACCCGAGGGCAAGCTATGAAACCTCGTATACCCATAGCTGTGGATTAAATAGTACCACTACAATTCTTCCATAAGGTTGGCTATTCCATTTAATAACCAACGAGGATTGATACGTCGTTAAACAAAGAAACCAAACTATATATATGTATATTTATATATATATGGGCCGAAGTAGACAAATATGAATTTTTATACTTGCAGAAGTATAGATATAAATATAAAGAAATGTTGCCAACCACTCAACTCATCATTCAATTTCTCTCTTTATCTCTCTCTCTCTCTCTCTCTATATATATATATATATATATATATATATATGTATGTGTGTGTGTGTGTGTGTGTGTGTAGTTAGGCCGCTGTCTTTCATTTAAGCATGTTTGATTAAATAATAAAGACACATTTTGTCTATATAATTTTATTAAGATCCTTTCAAGTTTCCAGATAAGTGTCTTGGTTTCAGGTTGGAATCGGTAGATGAATTTACCAAAGTTATCCCGAGCGTTTTCAGATCTTTCATAGGCCATCATCAGGGGTTGCTTGCATGTATAAAGAGTGTTTTAAAAGAATTTTGAAAGTTTTTTGGGTTTTTATAACATAACAAAACTATGCAAACACAGAGTTGGATAAAACTGAGATGCTGATGAATTTAAAAAACAGAACGCTATCAACGGAAATAGAATATCATAAGGAAAATATGAAATATTAAAAAAAAAACAAAAAAAAAAAACAAAACTAAAGGCATTTCAAAACATTGTCACTATTTTCAAAATTAATTTTCAACTCAACTATTATAAGCCGTAGAACACAAACTATCATACATTATTGAAAAAAATCACAATCAAAATAAATTCAAAATACAAAGGAAACTTAACAACCTCTTTAATGGCTCCATACTATTTCTGGATAACGGCTATTAAATTCCTCAACCTCTCCGACCACGAACTGACTCAACCAAACAAGGATTTCAGAAGGATATATAAACTGAAGTAGGTAAATTTGATTTTTATACTAGTGTAAGTATGAACATCTATATGTATATAAATATGTTGGTTCGTGGGTTGGTTGGCATATCAACCTTTGTAGGTTATTTAATGCCAAATTCATTGTTATACAAATAATCAAACAGTTCTACTTCAGCTAATTCAGTTAAGTATAAGTAAAGATTTTGTTTACAGACAGTTAAATGTCAAAACAATTCTATATTAAACAATTCAGTTTAGCGAAAGTACAGTTTCAAAGTCAAAAACAGTTCCATTTCAAACAATGCAGTTTAACATAAGTACGCAGTTTAAATGTAAGTACACAGTTTAATTGTCAAAAAAACATTTCTATTTCAAGCTATTCAGTTTAGTCAAACAATTCTAATTCAAACAATTCAGTTTAGCATAAGTATGCAGTTTAGTTCAATTTACCTATAGATAGTGAATCTGGGGGTAATGGCAATGAAGAGGTGCTCAGCATTCCCCGAAGCTCCAGCATTACTGGAACCTCACCATCAGATTGTTTAGTGTCATATCCAGGACACTCATTAGGGGCGGGGCCTTACCCTTCTGAAGAGGTGCATTCGGTGTATTCTACAGCCCCAGCCAACTGGGCAATATAAATATGAAGAAATTTCATATATATATATATATATATATATATATATATATATATATATATATATATATATATAACGATTAATATAAACTGTAACAAACAGATATATATCTTTGGTTTGGTTGGGTTTTATGGCATATCAACCACCGTTGGTTATTTAATACCTAATCCATTTTTATGCATATAAGAAGTTCTATTTCAAGCAATTCAATTTAGCATAAGTACACTTTTTCGTTACATTTGACTCATAGATAGGACCCCACTCTTGGATAGAGTGGACCTGGGAGCGATGGCTATGAAGAGGTACTCCGCATTTTCCAAAGCTCTTGCATTGCTGGAGTCTCACCATCACTTGTTTAGAGTCATATCCAGGACACTCTTTGGGAGAGTCTTAACTAGTTAGTGTATTCTGCTGCCCCAGCTGACTAGGCCAGATACATATATATCAACAAACAAGGCAGATGATAGGATAATGAAATAGTGACAAATATAAGGGCCAAAGTGGGGGTCAGTGTTGTGTAGAGGCTAATAAGCTAGTTCGAACTCTAGTCTTGCCATTACGTTCACTTTTACAACAATACTCTTGCGAATGCTGTTTAATTGTATGATTTTGCTGAAAAATATAAACAATTTTATAATGTTTCAACTAATTATCATCCATTTAGATTATTATCATATTTACCCAACCCCTCCGCTCGGGCAGGATATGACACAAGGTCAATTTTTAAGCGGAGTTTAACAGGTTTTGAATTCAAAGTTTTCCTTCTCCTAGACTAGTTGCCTCGCCAAGGCTGAAGAACCCAGTCTGTCCTACTATTTACCCATATCTGGAGGGAGAATGATTGGATTGATACCTTTAGCAAAGGGTATTAGTGCTATGTGAAATGCAATCAGTCTCGTCCAGGATTCGAACTCGTGTCGCCGTGTCCATTTCCTACGACGATAACCATTACACCACGGGCACCTCCACATTACACCACGGGCACCTCCACATGAAAATTATTTCCCATGAATATTCTAATGCACTAAATTGCCGCTTTCAATTTCGATGAACATGTGCCCACATTTTCCCATATTTTCTAATTCCAGATTATAAAATTAGAGACAATGTTACCTAAATTGATAAATAGAAAGTGTTTGTTTGTCTGTCCTCAATAAACAGCCAGACTATTTGATGGAGAGCTACTAAATTTCGAATGCAGACTTATTAGACTCCGGTGGAGTGTTAACGTAAAAATGCTCCTTATCGAGCAAGTCTCATTGAGAAAGCGGTCTAAAAGAATATACAATAATCAGCTGGAATCTATGTTGCTGCAAGATATAATTAATCGTAACTAATTCCAGAACTTTCAAAAAATTATTTCTTTTAATTTGATTATATTCATAATTATAATTATTTTTATAATTATCAAACATGGTGGCGCGCTTAGTGAAACGGTTATTGCCGTTGGAAGTGGAATCGGCGACCCGACTTCAAATCCTGCATGGGGAATGTTTGTGTTGCACTTCACGCTAACGCCCTTTGGAAAGGCATAAATGTGTTTCTTCTCCTAACTCTGGGTTAATAGTAGGACAGACTAGTTTCTTTGGCCTTGGTTAGACAACTAGTCTAAGAGAAGGAAAAGTTGTAATTCACACCGGCTGGACTCTGTTTAAAAATTGATCTTTTGTCACCTCGTGCTAGTGGTGGAGAGGTTGGGTAATATAAACTTAATTGATCATTTACATTTAATAAAAAATATTAATTTCATAACAGAATATAAAAATCTAATTAGTAAAATCTTTTCTACGTGAGTATGTTTTATATAATAACAATTATTGTTTGTAATAATGTTCATTTATGTCGACAGATACCCGAAGAAGACACCTGGGCCGTCTGGCATTCGTGCCGGATGGGTGCTCGAAACCAAGAGCAGACTCGGGGCCGAATAGGCCCCCAGCTTCGGCTGGGCAACCTTCGGGTGGGCGAGCTGCACTTTTGTCCCCTTTGTACGGCACTAGACCAAGCGTCTAGTTTAAGCCGTAAACTGGCATACGTGCCCGGACTCACATTTGGGTTCGTGAAACTGCTTGCCTCATCAGGCTCACATTGCACTAAGTGAGCCGATGAGCAGCACAGACAAGCAGGGTTCGAGTCTCGGCTCGTTCCCGACCTTCCCCTCCCCTTTATCCCCACTTTAATCGGCCTTCGGGCTTTTGACCTTGTGTCAAGTCGTGTCTGGTGGGAGGCAGCGACAAATAAAAGACACAAAGTCAAAAAGAAGTATTTTTTAGAAGCATTGAGATTATAATAACCAAGATGAAACCACTAGTCCATATACATTAATGTATAACCGAAGGCACGCTATTTTGTTGATGGAAAATTTAAGGATTTATAAATGATTACGAAAGTAACATATATATATATATATGTGTGTGTGTGTGTGTGTGTGTGTGTGTTTGTGTGTGATCTACACGGAAGTAACATATATATATGTATGTGTGTGTGTGTGTGTGTGTGATCTACATGATCAGAATGCGGGTGTGATCTACACGAAAGTAACATATATATATATATATATGTGTGTGTGTGTGTGTGTGTGTGTGTGTGTGTGTGTGTGTGATCTACACGATCAGAATGCGACATAATGCCTTTTTTAAGTGAAATTCAACAGGTCTGAATTCAAAGTTTTCCTTCTCCTAGATTGGTTGCCATACCTAACTTAAAGGGCCTTGTATTTCCTAACATACATGAAAGGAGTTGGATTCATACTTTTCTCGAGGGTATTAGTACTATGCAAAATACAAACAACTTCGTCCAGGATTTGAACTCGCCGTGTCCATTCCCTACGACGATAATCATTACACTATAAGCGCCACCGAAGGTAGTATATATGCATTAACTTAGACTGGCTGAAATACTGAGAAAACGTTTTTCACGTCTCCTTATTAATGGCTTTACAGTCTAATTGCTGATGTATTTGTTAAGTCTGAGTAAGTATTATTACTCCTACT
Source organism: Sepioteuthis lessoniana (assembly GCA_963585895.1). Taxonomy (NCBI): domain Eukaryota; kingdom Metazoa; phylum Mollusca; class Cephalopoda; order Myopsida; family Loliginidae; genus Sepioteuthis; species Sepioteuthis lessoniana. Next base: position 18,182 of record CAUZXS010003520.1, read on the forward strand.
TCTTGTCTTCCTCTGTGCAATCTTTATGGTTTTTTTTTTTCTTTCACTCACCTTTCTCTCTTCCCCTCTTCTTCTTCTTCTTCTTCTTCTTCTTCTTCTTCTTCTTCTTCTTCTTCTTCTTCTTCTTCTTCCATTCATTTTTCCTTTTCCTTCCTCATGTCACGCTTTACACACTATTTTGCACACACCCACAGTAAGAAAAGACACACCTGTACGCTCCCAATATAAGTAGGTGTGGTTGTACGCATGTATTTCGCTGTCTAGAGACAATGACAAATGAGTTGAGACACACATGTTGAGACAGACATGCGCAGTACCTCTATAAGTATAGGTAGAGATATAACACACACACACACACACACGCACACACACACACACACATATTGAAATAAATATATCGTTCTAAAAACGTTTTCTCATGAATCAGAAAAGCGCGAGTAGACAGGATAAACCTTAAATGAATTACTGTTTACTCACCTCTTCCTGACATCTTCATGTATCTAAAAAATGTAATTATCTATCAATCTATCCAACACACACACACACACACACACACACACACACACACACACACACACACACACACACATATATATATATATATATAGAGTGGTGGATGAGTATTCCCGAATCAATCACGAGAAAAGATAATAATTATTTGATATGTGATTTAGAAGTTTGCGATTGATTCCATGAATATATTGAGCACTCTGGCAAGGGAATTAACGGCTGTCATTCTCGTAATGCAAAAGCTCTTCTAACGAATTGAGTACTCCGGTATCCGATAGCGTAAAATGTAGGCAAACGAAAGCTAATACAAAATGCGTTAAATTCCCGTGCTGACGGTGGTCGTCGAAATGAGTGAACGGTAAGATATCAGCGCAGCGTAAAAGTTAGACGGGTTTTGATTCCAGCTTCAAGCGTCCAAAAGCCACACTGAAGAGTTGTGATACAACAGAACAGTCCCTCTGTGGATGACAATATATATATATATATATATATATATATATATATTGAGAGAGAGAGAGAGCGTGTGTGTGACTAGGGCCAACGATTCTGTTTACGCTATCCAAAGTTAGATATATATCACAGATAGTAATCTAATCACTTTTTATTCATAAATAAATCAAACAATATATATTTTATATATAAACTAAAAAAAACATTACTCCCTTAATTTTTTATTCCTCTCACAAAAATTTTTATGTGCTTTTAAAAATAATCGTCAAACGAGAGACAGATAGACAATAAGATCCTTCTAAACAATGATCAACGGAAAATTACACGATTAAACACTATTTCTAATCATTATTTTGGTCCCACAAAATATCTATTTTAAAGTTTTCATTGATCGAATAGACTTCCCTAGTCAGAAGGGAATCGACTCAGTCATCGTCACGAGTCTCAAAATAATGATCCACTGAGCAGCCCTACTGACTCAATTTTTGTGGTAATATTGCTCGTCAATTTTTGGTCAAATTTGTACTAACAGGGAGTGTTGATCTGTGAACACAAATTGATAGATGATATATATATATATATATATATATATATATATATATATATATATGCATATATATATATATATATATGTAATATATATATTATATATATTAGATATAGATATTATATAAAAATTATAAGTTAAGTTGGCGAGCGTAGTCGAGGGTGACCCGAAGGCACCCTTTAGATAGGCGCTACCCCTTTCCCAGGATTGCCTCACTTTACCCTTGATCCGTACCTTATAATTCTGAGTGTTAAGCAAAGAGGCATCAAGTACTCTTTTTTCAGTCTTTGGTATGACTCGACCTGGAATTGAACCCAGGTTAATATATATATGATACATATAATATATATGTTATATTATATATATATATATATATATATATATATATATATATATATATATAAGTAAATAAAGGAAAAACATTCCTAAATCTCACAGTATTGTTCTTTTTAGATATCAGTCAATTTCTTTGAAGGATTGGTAGGTGCTCTCTCTCTCTCTCTCTCTCTCTCTCTCTCACTGATTCCATAAGCTGGCTTACTCATATAGGTGATACTCATCTTGGGCAGGAATAGCCTGGCGGAGCCCATCCTTCTCCAAGCCGACAATTAGTTTTCCTTCTTCAAAACCGGTAGCCATACCAAGATTAAAGAGCCCAGTATGCCCAAACTATTTACCCATAGCTAGAGGGAAAATCGTTGGATTTATACCTTTCTTTAGAGTATGAAGGCAATGTGAAATGCAAACAGCCTCGTTCAGAATTTAAACTCAGGCAGCTGGATCCACGTTCTTCGACGATAACCATTGCGCTACAAGCGTCTCAATAGCGATGATAAAAATACCGCAGCATTTTCTTGAATATTTGATGCAATACCAGAGAAGTCTAAGTACAATTTTATGCATGATTTGATAAAGAGTTGGTCTTTGAGATTCTCAAATACTTTCACCTTTCACTGTTGTACATTCCTGGTCAGCAATGGTTATACGCGTGCAGAAAGGTCTAGTGACAGGAACTTAACACTGAACTGCAGTTTGATTTAGTAGTATGATTACAGGAATATTTACAAAGGGTTTCTATTTACGTAACCCATCTGCAATGAAGTTTTCCTTCTCTAACAATGGTTGCCTAATCAAGTCTAAAGAAGCCAATTTGTTCTCCTATTTGCTAGTGGGAGAACAGATAGATTCATGCTTTTCCTAAGAACATTAGCGCAAATGGAAACACAAACATTCTGATCCAGGATTTGAACTCAGGTCACCGATTCCATTAACTACGATGATCACCAAAGAAGCAAAACCTCTCCTTAACGACTATACTGGATATGACACTAAAACATCTATCTATCTATCTATAAAATTTGTAAGGGAATAGTTTGAAGGTAAATTTATTTTCAAGGGACTTAGAGCTCTTTTGTTAGCACAAAGTTAAACGGTTTTCAATGTTGGAAATATTAATAATTCTATTTAATATTAATCATTTGTTTGCGTACAGTTAAAATGGTTTCAAGTATTGGTATTTCATATTAGTAATTTTATTCAAGTATTCTTATCTAATACAAATAATTTACACACAGTTGTATGGTTTCAAATAACTAAAGATGATAATCGTTAGTAAATGATTGAACAATTCTATTTGACCCATAGTTGGGATCCTAACAGGTACTGCGATTTTGGGTTAGAGTGGACATTAGAGTAATGGTTATGAAAGGGTACTCCATATTCCCCAAACTCCAAGTCTGGAGTCTCACCATCAGACGCGATTTTGTGCCATATCTAAGACGTGTACATCAACGAGAGAAAAACTCCAGATATCTTGACATTCTTTTTTTTGTAACTACAAATATAAACAGTAATTATTTGTTTTTGTCATTTTGAAATTCATACGAATAGAATAACTATCCTGCCAACTGGGCTCTTTTATTTAGTGTAAAGTCCTAACTAGTAGACCAGTTCATATATCCTGGTAGCAGTATCTCATCTATTGAACGCGATGTCAACATACGCATTAGTAAAGAGCATGTGGAAATCTTATCTCTCTGACAAAATAAAACAGAAATTCTTCCAAGCTTTAATCGTGTCAGTGATACTGTACGGTTGCACCACATAGACTTTTGAGAAACAAACGCCTGGGGAAAAAAGCTCGATGAGAACTATACAAGGACGCAGTGCGCTGTATAAAATAAATCCTGAAAACAACAACCAACGAAACGGCAGCTCTACGGCCAGTTACCTCCCATCTTGCAAACCACCCGAGCAAGACGTGCTGGGCCCTGCAGGAGAAGTAAGGCCGAACTCATAAGTGACATTCATCAGCTTTGTTCGTAAACTGGATGATGTCAAGAGGACTTACCCAGTTCGATGACCGATAGGGGTGGTTGACGAGAGAGAGTCAAGAGAATTCAAGCTGACTGCAAGCCTTGGGGATGATGGTGAAGGTCCTAGTTTTTCATTCACTTCCTCAGAAATTAGGTGTGGTAGTCTATTTCCTCTTGGATAGAATGACGTACACAGGGACGATCGCATTGTTTTCATTTAACGAAATGGTCAACCTTTCCTTTTCAGTGATATTTTGAAATGGAAATGTTTGTTATATGAAATGGCAGAAATGCAACAGTAACAACAACACCGTATGTGGTTACTTATTTATTAACCAGTTTGTTTGTTTGTTTGTTTGTTTGCATTCGGTGGTTATTTTTAGGATATCTACTTAAAGACCAGCAGATAGCGTTTATTTTTAAAGCTTGTTTCTCATTTAAGCTTTGAACTTGTTCCATCTTGTTCCGTTATGTAAACAACCATTGTAAATTGTCTTATGTCGGCAAGATGTAGTTCATTCAGTACAAATATTTCTCATTGAATAATCCTCTCGTTTATTCAGTTAATTAAAGATCAATCTCAGTAACTGTCAACAAAATATTACTTTCAAACGATTTTTCATCGATAAATCCAGAACGAGGATTTGTATAATCGTCTTTAAAGGTCTTATTAGTAAGCTATCCGAAGTAACCATTCCTGTGGCGTCGGAGGTCAAGGAACAGTTGATTGATTGATTGATTTTAACGGCATATCAGCTTGTCCAGGATTACTTTTTGCCTAGTGGCTTGGGAATCGCGTTCATTATACGTTCATATTTACATTTTTGTGCTGTTGTTTCTGAGGTTTTTTTTACACCCGGTCCTAGATAATGTGAATAAGTTTAAACAGATCTATTCAACCCGTAGATGAGACCCTAACAAGTACTACCATTCCGGGTCAGAGTGGACCCGGAAGTAATGATAATTAAGGGGTACTCCACATTACCCAAACTCTAAGACTGGAACCTCACCATTAGATGTAGTTTAATTTAATATTCAGGACAAAAATGGTTCCAAATATTCCTATTCAACATCATTCATATACAATTAAAGGGTTTCAAGCATTGCTATATAAAACTGATTGTCCGATTGGTTGGTTGGTTGGTTGGTTGGTCTTTATAGCATATCAACCCTAGTCGATTATTTAAAGGCAAGTTCTATTTATACATTTCTATATTAAATATATATGATTTGTAAATGAATAGTTTGTTGGTAACGTTTTTAAAAAGTCAAAGCTCACTTGTTTGTACCCAGTTAAATGTTTTCAAGCATTGCTATCTAATTCTAATAATTCTATTTAATATTTATGATTTGTTTGCACACAATCAAATGGTTCCGATTATTTCTATTTAACGCTTATAATTGTTTTTTTACGTTACTCATTCATGGCACACAGTTAAATGGTTCCAAGTATCGCTATGTAGCATAAACAATTTAATTTAACATCAATCATTTGTTTGTATACAGTTAAATGTATATGATTTATAAACGAATAGTTTGTTGGTAACAGTTTTTTAAAAAGCCTAAGCTTATTTGTGTGACCACTGCTAAATGGTTTCAACCATTGCTATCTAATAATAATAATTCAATTTAATATCAATCATATGTTTGCACACGAATGGTTTCAAGTTTAGCAAGTAATTAAACAGTTCTATTTGGGGATCCTATCTGACACTACTACTCCCGGTCAGAATAGACCGGTGGGTATCGATAATGAAAGAGTATTCTACATTCCTCCGAGCTCCAGAACTGAAACCACACCATCAAGTAGTTTAGAGTCATGCAGGATACGCGTTAGAAGAGAGGGTGTTACTCTACAGCAGATTTGCAATTAGTGCATTCTACATTCCCAGCCGGCTGGGCTGGTTACTTTTTGAAATTTTAATTCTGTATAATGAGTTACGTCTTGCACCGTTGCTTTGCACGGCTATTGTTTATGGAAAAGACAAGCTCTCAACAAGAGCTTTTCTTACCCTCATAAGGAACAAAGTTAACATTTTTCCCTGCAAACGTTTGACCGTCTATAAAGAACTTGCACAAAATTTTCTCAATTGTTAATATACAGGGTGTGATGGGTAAAGTTTCATCTAAATTTCACAAAAAATGAAATTAATTCTTTATTAAATATATCAACTAAAGTTACAAGAAAATATTCTAAAATACTATAAATTGAATCACAGCCAGCCGACAACTTCAGAATCTCCTGTAAGCATCTTTGACGGTCTTCTAGTTTAAATTAGTAAATGATGACGTTACCTTTGCCTTCAGTTCATTTTGGTGTTGCACAGACTTTTGTTCGTCTATCGCTCAACCGTGCCTCACACATAATAACCAAAGGGATTGCAGATGTTAGGGATTATATGTTTGCAGAAATTTTCTCACGCCCAAGACTGGGTTCATCTGTTTGTGTGGCATGACTCAGACTCCTATTTTCAGACGTAGGGGCTTCTTGTAGCCACCCTCTCGACCCAAAGGAGCACAACTTTCTCCGTCTTAAGTGTGAGGCCATATCGGAAGCTGAATGAAGGTATCACATCATCATCGCTTATGACCACCCCAAACACCATGATGTGGACCGGATGTTTGATTTTAATCAATATGAATATGAATCTGTACTCAGATTGATACCCAATCACAGTGAAGTCTTTGTATTGGCGCTTCCGGTACGAATTTTCTTAAGGAGTGAATTGCATCATAGGGCACCTTTTCTTCCTGATAGAGACCAACTAACCTTGGTTTGATGCACGGTTGAGAAAACCGAAAAAGAAAAAAAGCTTTTGCACAAAATTAATAATTAAAAATAGCGAAAATTTATCCAGGTTCGTACTTTTTACTTAATACTTCAGAAATGTACATTTGAATTAAAGTTAACTTAATAGGACAAACAGCTCTAACGTAGGGGGGTGTCCTTGGGGTTTAATGGTTAAAGCGATTGACTGCGGAATAGTAGTAAGTGAGTTCGTACTCCAGTCGCGCTATTACATTCACTTTCGGGCAAATACCATTGGGAAAGGTATGAACCTCCTTATCCTCCCAGCTATGGGTTTAATAGTACCACTACTGTTCTTCTAGAAAGATGGCTTTGGCATCAAATAACCTACACAGGTTGATATGCCATTAAACAAAGAAACCAAACCAAACCTCTAACGTAAGAAATGATTTGAGAGTGGTTCAGTGATTATAAGGATGGTAAATATTACTTGCAATTTCTGAAAGTGATTGGTATTATTATATTACTTTTTCAAAAATAGCTCTGAGAATATTATATCTGTCGTTGAAATGTCTTACAGGTCAATTTGCTTTTTAATTCTTCACACCGAAGATGAGTACAATTAAGTCGAGATCGTTTCTGAAAATATTATCAATAAAGACATTACATTCTTAAATTGGATTGTTGTCATAATATTCGAAAAGTAGTGACTATTGATTCCCAGTAAATGCTAAATTTTGGAGTAAAAAGTTAGTGTCACCTGCTGTGTTAGGTAGACAGCGTACTTTATAGAATACAGAGGTCATCTTGTTGGTGGGGCTTTGAATATCTTGACTGTATCCCCTTCAGAGGAGTAAGACTCCTCCAAAAAGGGGTCTCCTGGGTATGACATTAAACTGCATGATGGTGAAGAGGTCTGGGGAGAGTAGAGTACCCCTTCATTGCCGCTATTCTCTGCTCCACTCTGACCTGGAGGGGTAGTACCTGTTAGGATACCAACAATGGGTCAAAGAGATCTGTTTGAAAATCATTCGTAATCGATGGGACCGTGGATAAAATAAAACTTTTAAGCGATAATTCTACAAAAATAGATATAAACCTAGAATAGATGCGATTCTTTAGGCGTAATGGTAAACGAACTGGACTGCAACATTGTAGTGAATGAATTTGAACTTTAGTCATGCTATTATATTAACTTTTGGACTAATCCTTTGGAAAGGTATGCACCTGCTTATTCTTCCCAATTATGAATTGTATTCTACCATTTTCTACAAGGATGTTTTTGGCATTAAATAACCCATGAAGAGTTAATTATAATAGCTGGTTTTCTTTCTTTGTTAATCATGGTATAATCAACTTTTGTTGGTTATATAATTAAAAAATCATCCACATAGAAGAATAGCAGTGATACTATTTAACCTATTGCTGAGAGCAATGAGGGGTTTATACCTTTCCAAAGGGTATTGGTCCGAAAGTAATTAGCGCGACCAGAGATCGAACTCGCTTACTTCGAGGCCGCAGTCCAACACTTTAGCCATAACGTCTGTATTTTATAATATAACATAATATAATATAATGAATATAACTGTTAAATCAGTTACTGTTCGAGTGTGTTCAAACAAATGTTTAATATTAAATTGAATTATCAATATTCGATAGCAAATCTTGAAACCGTTTAACTGTGTAAAAAATAATATAATATAATATAATATAGGCAAAGTGTTTTAGAATATCTTATAATGTCATTAAAAAAAAGAAACCAAATCAACCCAAATCGAACCTTTAGGTGTAAAACAACTTTCGACTTGTTGAAATACCCTATTCTAACAGCAATCAATCAATCAATTAATCATATTCTGAGAGTTCGAAGCCAAGATTTTTGTTGTTTTGTTTTGTTTATGCGTCGTAAAGTGTTACAGTAATGTTCTTTCTTTTTTATTTCACCGTCCACACGATGTTCACTGAAAAAAATTACATTTTCTTGGTTTATCCTTCAACAGTACTTGCTTTTGTGAAATTTCTCATACATCTTATACTTCCACAAGATTTCATTTCAATTTTCTTCTTTTTTGACACAACGTGAAACTATCAAGAATTAACTTTTAAAGTCCTTTTTATGACTCAATATCGTCAGCAAGAAGCTCATAAAGATACTGAAATCTAAAATAAAATAAAGAAAAGCTTAAGGATGTCAACATTAAAAGTAAACAGCATTGATTTAAACTACGTAGTTTGCTTTAAACTATTAAATACGTTTAGATCTTGGAAATATTTTTTAAGTTAAATCATACCTGATGATAAAATTTTATAAACAAATTGTTTTAGATTATGTATAATCATAGAAAAATTCACCCGGAATCCGTTGGGGTGGCTTGATATCTCTGCAGCTATTTTAAACAAAGATTTGGGAATCTGAATGTCCGTAGTTGAGAATCTGATGATTATAAACCGCATAAATGTCCGAAATCCAGATTTGTGTATATTTATTGTACAATTTGTTGCTAATCGCAGATCGAAGTTGCTATATTAACAAATTAGTCTTCCAAACAATCATCGTGTTTCAACAAATGCAAAAATGAGTTATTCCTTTTGGTTTTTATCTTTTTCAAAAAATTTCATTTGTTATTTCGTTCTCGTTTTTTCTTCTCTATAAATTGCTTTCTTTTAGCTTTTAAAACCTCTATCTTTCTTATTCTTTCTTTCTCTCTCACTTTCTTTCTTTCTTTAGATTGCTTTCATCAATTTTTATTATATTTCTTTCTTTCTTTCTTTCTTTCTTTCTTTCTTTCTTTAAATTGTTTTCATTAATTTTTATTATATTTCTTTCTTTCTTTCTTTCTTTCTTTTAATTGTTTTCATCTTTCTTTCTTTCTTTCTTTCTTTCTTTCTTTCTTTAAATTGTTTTCATTAATTTTTTTATCTTTATCTTTGTTATTTTCTTTCTTTTTTTTCTTTCTCTCTCCATTTCTCTTTTTCTCTGATCCCATTTCTTTCACCGTTTCTTTCTTCCCTTTTTTAAATTTTTACCAGCACACGCTTTCTTTCTTTCTTTCTTTCTTTCTTTCTTTCTTTCTTTTTTTCTTTCTCCATATTCTCTCCTTCTTTCCTGCTTAATTCTCTTTTCCTCCTTCATTGTTGTTTTTCATTATCATAATTGGCAAACTGAAATTACATCGTCCAATGCCATTCTCCTGAATGCAAACCTGGCGCCTTCCGTTCAGGAATGTACAGCAATCCAACGGAATGGGCACTTTGCCCAGGTTCAAATACCATGACCGACTGGCAGGTGGTGGCTGGGTAGAGGTAAAGAAAAGGGACAGATGAACAAGGTAGAAAGAATAGAAAGAAAATCGAGTAGAGAAGTTGAAAAAAAATTGATAGATAGATAGATAGATCCTGTTCTGTTATCATTTTGTCGAAGGTCTTAATGTCTATAACTTCGAGAAGGGTTATTAACATTCTAAGCATTTTTCGGACAACTGAAGTCCATTTTTGTGCTGTTGATGTCGGTATCGCAATATTCCGACCAACTCATTCTCTAGCCTACTCCAGGAATATAATTCATAAAGAATATAGGTTTCCATTTTTGCAAAACCTGATTGCGATACAAAATGGTCGCTAATACCTTATTCCTCAGTAGTCCCGTAACCTGGCATGGTCATGGGGCACAACATTCTATGTAGTGTGTCTTGGACACGAGTTGTCCGCTGGAGCCCATCCCTGTCCAGGCCTGACCACAGTCGAATTCCTCCATCTTGGTGGTTCACTTTGGTTGTGAACACAACTGGTTTGAATTCAGAGCTTTCTTTCTTCTAGACCGGTTGACTCATTAAGTTTTTAAGAGCCCAGTCTGTCCTATTATTTACTCATAGCTGCCGGGAGAATACTTTTCTCAAGGATATTAACGATATGTGAAACTCAACAGCCAAATAAAGTTGTAAGCTTTGAAGATCAATTTTTATAATAAAACTCCAAACACGAAAAATAAACAACAGCAAATAGTCTACACATCCTCATAATTTTAGAGTTTCCATTCTATTGGAGATTTTTTGAGATCTATTTACATCGTTTCAATCATGTACTTCGAAAAATCAGACAGCTGTTAATTTGGAAGAATTTTTTTGACTGCCAAATAGTTTGAAGTAAAGCTGCCATGTTTGATTTGTAGACTTATTGAACTCATCGTCAATCACTAATAATAAGCAGGAAGCTATATTGCAGTAAGGTGTAACAAATTTAAGTTTCCAACTTTTAAAAGATAAAAATTTTAAATTTATTCATCTGACTAAAAAGTTTGTTGATATGTATTTCTCATGCAGTAGAAGAAAAATAATTACACGGCTTAATTATAACCGAAGTCATCATCGTCCTGATTAGGTGTGCCGACAGCACGGATTTCTTCGACTTTCTCTTGCCATCTGTCCCTATGGGTTATCTCTCTTGGTAAGTCTTCTGGACGACATCCAATGTTTAGGATTTATCTTTCATTATAACAATTAATATTCGTAACTCTTCGGGGTAAATTTGTAATTAACAGCAAAGATTTTAAATTAACCTGCTACGAAGCAATTCTATCCCGTTATACATTAGCTTGTATATAATTTGTTCATTATTTATTTTTTCTAATATTTTCATATTTTAGGAGGAGCGTGGCGTAACGGTTATCGTCTTAAGAAATAGACAAAGTGAATCGAGTTAAAATCACAGACGAAACCGTTTGCGTTTCTCTTTCGCACTAATATCCTTGGCATGAATCCATCTCTTTTCTCATCAGCTTTGTTACGAAAACCAACTTAGGAGAAGAAAAATTCTGAATTAAGACTAGCATAAAAATTGATCCTATGTTTCATCGCGTTTCTTTTTTCTTTCATTCACATTATTGCGCATATGAGTGCTTACTTATAAACCGAAATAGTGAAATACAAATACGAAGTTAGTAGCGTTGTTTTAGGGACGATGAAATGAAGCTGATCAATAACAAGACAATGGGGAGAGTTCACGTGGTGTAGTGGCTAACGTGCTGAACTGCAGCATCGCAGAAAAAGAGTTCGAACGCTAGTTGCGCCATTACATTCACTTTCGGACAAATACTCTTGAGAAGTCCCTTATCCCCTCCGCACTGGGTTAAATAGTTTCATTACTGTTCAACAATTGTGGTTTTGGCATTAAGTAAGCTACAAAGATTGATATGCTCTTAAATAAAGAAACCAATCGAAACCGTGTCTTATTTGGCCATTTTCCATGTACAAATAGTTTCCCAGAAATAGGAAATGTCTAATTTTAAAATTGGATATCATTTCCCTCATTATTGTAAATCCTTTAATAGAAACATATATCAAGTTGAAATTGTACACTTTCTTACTCACTAATTCAAATATTCACTCACTCAATCACTCTCACTCGTTCCTTTATATATATATATATATATATATATATATATATATATATATATATATACGTCTATATAAAATATAATGGGACTATATAATGAAGAAAAAACATGATCATAGGAAATATCATTGGTAATGTTTAACCAGAATCACAATGCAGTTTTTTTTATCAAATCTTCATAACTTAGAATATGATCTTTTTATTTCGTCATTTTGTAAAAAAACATTAAGATCGATAAATAGTTTTCGTTGATCTGATCAAGGCCTTTAATATGATCAACAGAGGTTCTTGAGTAGGGTCTCAAGAAACATAGCATTCCTGGCAAGATTTTTGAAAATATTTCACTCTGACGAATGCGTAAAGCATGAAACCCAAGTTCACAGACACTACCATGTAATATATATATATATATATATATATATATATATATATAAAAGGTTAATATCATTGATATTGAGCATTATCTAATAATACCACAAAATTTGGTCCACCATTAACTCACTAAGAGATCTAATGATAACCATAGACCACTATAATATATATATATATATATATATGTGTGTGTGTGTGTGTGTATGTGTAAACACACACAAACATATGTGAGGCATACTGAGCCTAACGGTTATCGAAGGAGAAAATAGAGAAAAGAGAACCCGAGTTCAAATCCTAGGCGAAGCTGTTTGCTTTTCACTTCTCAGTAATGTCCTTAGGAAAGGCACGAATCCATGGGTCCTCCGCCATCTACGTGTAAATTGTAGGTCAGACAGCGTTCTTTAACTTTGTTTTGGAAACAATCGTAGAAGAAAAACTCTGAATCCATACCAGTTGAATTGCACTTTTAAAAAAAACCTGTGTCACATCCTGGTTGAGGCGTAGCGGTTGAGTAAATACGCCCTCCACACACAAACACACACACACACACACACACACACACACACACACACACACACACACACACACATATATATATATATATATATATATATATATATATATTGGTGTAATGAAAAAGTTCAAAGAGTTCATCTATGCAGAGCTTTTTTCGTACTTTAAAGTTGAAACCCACTAACGCACTTTTATCATTTTTGAAACGCTCTCTGAACGTCCCACTCTTTCAGCATATCCAGCACCAGATATGTCCTGTCTTTCATCTTCTCTACGGGAGTGAAATACGGAGAGTAGTGAAGCGACGACCATGCTTGTGAGGTACAAAATCCCGTGCGTTTCAGCGCACTATGACAATACATTGTCATATCAGAACTTCCAATTAAAATCGAAGTACAAATTTAGGTCGTTTACGCCGAACTTTCTCTTTCGGACGAATTAGAAAAATAAATTACAACTTGACGTTTATAGTTTTATCTGGGAGGTTAATTTTTCGACACTTTTGGTTTGGTTTCTTTGTCTAATGGCATATCAACCTACATGGGTCGATTTATACCAAAACCATCCTTGTAGAAGAACAGTAGTGATACTATTCAACCCATAGAATGGGGAAAAGGGATTTCATATCTTTCCTATGTGTTTTAGTCGGAGCGCGACTGAAGTTCGAACTCGTTTACTACAGAATAAAAATCCAGCACCTTAGTCACTACACCACTGACATTTACCATTTGACATTTTCTGGTATTGAGTTTGAGGATAGATCTGATTTCTTATCCTACTCCAGTAATGTTTTTTTTTTCTATTCGTGAAAGGTGCCACTTAAGTTATAGCTTCATTGTCGTAGGTCTGCTTCAAATAGTCTATTCTTGAAATTTACATACAATTTGATGTTTTCTCTCTGCTCAAATTGGAAGTCTATCCCTTTTTAACTTCTTGATTGCACCACTGATAGATGTCGGACTAATTGCTGTTGTTATAGTAACTCGAGCAATTACTTGAAGCCACTTGAAGCAAAAGAGATAGATAGATAGATAGATAGATAGATAGATAGATAGTCATTAGACTCTACGACTTAATCTCTCGGTCTTTTTCTTTTAGTCTTCCATTTTCTCACTCGGTCGGTTGGGGCTTAGAATATGCTGACTATATCCCCTGTAGAGGGGGAAGGCCCGTCCCCAACACGAAAGGGATGTCCTGGCTATGGCACTAAACAGCATCTGAAGGTGAGGATCCAGTTTGGGATATATGAAAAGTGTAAAGAATCCCTTTATAGCCTTTACTCTCAAGTCCGCTTGATCTGGAGTGATAGTATCTGTTAGGGTCTTATTTGTGGGTTAAAGTTTGTTTTAAAATTAATCGAATTTGATAGGACAATGTGCAAAGAAAAAAAACCCTTAAGAAATAGCTACACAAAAAATGTAAATATGAACTTGATTTCTTCCCGGTCTAAAATAACCGTAGACGGGTGAACATGCTATTAAAATCAATCAATCCCTCTTTCGCTTACTTTCATCTTTTTTTTTCGCATTCACAATTTTTTTATATTTAATGTACCTCTTTTCTCTGTGACATTTTGAGTTCCTTCTTTTTTTTCAATTTATCTTGTCTTCCGACTTCCTCTTCGCTTTCATTCTTTCTTTCTTTCTGTTTATTCCATTTTTTAAAAGAAATACAATAGACCGATAGTCCTGTGTTCTCAGCAAGGCAATCAGCCTAATACCTCTTTTTTGGGAACACAAGGACATGCACTGAATCCTAAGTAAATAATCCCAAAATGTATGATTGTTGTTTTATATATATATATATATATATATATAGTGCAATTAGAAGGAAACTCAAACCTGGTTAAGTAGCCATTATAAATTCATTTCGCCAGAGAATATTATTATACTCCCCGTCTCATCAGATGGCTTTTTCCATGTTAGACTTGAGGTTGCGGAACAGCAAATGTGGAATTACAGTTCATATGTGTACGATAAAAAAAAGTACATCTTCGGATGCTGACTAGATATTAAACATATATATATATATATATATATATATATATATATATATATATATATATATCACAGGGATGCCTCCATCAAGCATCTATGGATCTATGGAAAAACAAAAGAAATAAGACTGTCTGCGATAACTTATGTGGCATATCCCTTCTTTACATTATAGGGAAGATAATGGCTAGAGTTATTCTCAACCGGGTCGTAAAGCATGTCATTGATGCTATTTAATCAGTCATAAAGCAGTTTTTGATCAGATCTTGGTACCTTAGAATATGGCCGTCTCTTTTTGTCATGTAGAAAAAAACATCAAGAACTATATATGGTTTTCTTTGATCTGACACCATCAAGAAAGATTCTCTCAGGAACATTTTCAAGAAATTTAGCATTCTTAACGAAATGTTTAACGCTTTCGTTTCGTTCATCATAGGATAAAAGTTCAATCGGATGGCAAATTATCAGAATTTTTCATTGTTTTGAATGGTACAAGACAAAGATGTTTTGTCACTTTTTATGTTATGCCTCACAATGCTTTCAGTGATCTTGTTCCAAGTGTAGAATTACAATGCCGTAATTTTGGGGGTCTCTTTAAAAGCCAATGATTCAAAGCTAGATTTTTGCCCAGTCGGCTGGGGCTGTAGAATACACCAACTGCTTCTCTGCAGAGGGGTAAGAAACCCCCAACGAGTGTCCTGGATATGACACTAAACAATCTGATGGTGAGGTTCCAGCAATGCTGGAGCTTTGGAGAATGCGGAGTACTCCTTCATTACCATCGCTCGCAGGTCCACTCTGGCCCGGAGTGGTAGCACCTGATAGGGCCCTATCTATGGGTTAAATAGAACTAACAGCATTCTCGTGCTAAACTGAATTGTTTGAGTAAACTGAATAGCTTGAAATGTTTTTGATAATTAAACCGTACTTACATTTAAACTGCGTGCTTATGCTTAACTGAATTATTTGAAATAGAACTGGTTTTCGACATTAAAATTGTATTTACACTTAACTGAATTGTTACATATAACTTCTTGAATAGTTTGAAATAAATGTTTTTGACAATTAAACTGTGTACTTATGCTAAACCGAATTGTTTTAAATAGAACAGATTATTTACATAAAAATGGATTTGGCGTTAAATAACCTACAAAGGTTGATATGCCATAAAACCCAACAAACCAAACCAAAGCTAGATTTATCGTCAGAAGAAGCATCATTCGTTGTTGATGCAGTTCTCATTACTGCATCAATTAATGAGACATAAGAACTGATTAATCATTACTCTCATGCGCGCAAAGCTTTCGGCTTTACTATCACCATAAAAAACGAGGGTCATTCACCAGACAGGATCCACACCTAAGAATATAAGTGTTGTAAAAATTACAGTTCATATGTGTACGATGAAAAAAAAGTACATCTTCGGATGGTGACTAGATATTACAAATATATATATATATATATATATATATATATATATGTATATATATACTCCCCTACCCCCGTAGGGACGAGTTCTCTAGCGAAGAAGTAATCGCGTTGCCATTAGCGCCTTTGCAAGTCTCTTCGAATTTGAATTGAGATCTCGGCGGCCGTTGAACAGATGTATATAAACAATAGTAATTGTGATTCATAACCGTTTAAAATGTACTTCGTAGCTAATATCTCCTCGTAGCTAAATGGTTAGAAGCTTTGGCTTGGCGTTTGGGTATATATATATATATATATATATATATATATATATATATATATATATCACAGGGGTGCCTCCATCAAGCATCTATGGATCTATGGAAAAACAAAAGAAATAAGACTGTCTGTGATAACTTATGTGGCATATACCTTCTTTACATTATAGGGAAGATAATGGCTAGAGTTATTCTCAACCGGGTCGTAAAGCATGTCATTGATGGATCAATCAATCACCTGTTCATCAGTTTCCAAATACCTCTATTATCGTTGTTGGGAAAAAAACCTAAATATGTGAATTCGTTTTCATATTTTGACAACAAGAGAAATAACAATACATTTGTAGATGACGAAATAGTCAACAAAGAAGCTAAAACTATTTGTGCATTTCGAAAACTCCATCATCGTTTTTGTAATAAAAGAGTCATTAATCTTGAGATAAGGTTTCGAGTTTACTCACCTCTCTCAATCACAAATTAATCAACTCAAAAAAGTTGTCTTCGCTTCATCTGTGGATAAACACGGCAAAACAGGATCTTAAACTCTGATCTCTTTGCTAAGTGCAATATTGGTGACATAGAAACATTCTCCGTGCGATTACAATTGGGATGGACTGGACATATCGTCCGAATGAGAGATAAACAAAATTCCAAAGCACCTCCTTAATGACGGAAACAGTAGACCATAATTTAAATATTGGGATAAGAAGAAAAACAAGCACCAGATATATGTTTATACATATAGGTGTTCACGGTGTAACGGTTATCGTCGTAGGAAATGCACACGGCGACCCGATTTCAAATCCTGGACAAGACTGTTTGGATTTCACATAGTGCTAAAATCTTTGAGAAAGGTATGAATCCAACTATTGCCCCTTTAGTTATTTGTAAATAGTAGGACGTACTAGGCTCGTTAACGTTAGTTTGGCAACCAGTCAAGGAAAACGCTGAATTCAAACTGGTTAAACTCAGTCAAAATTGACCTTTTGTCACATCTTTCTCGTGTGGAAGGGTTTGTATATATGAACCAGACATGCAGGACACTGCTGGAGAAGCAGGGACGAACTCATAAAAGATTTACTCTTATGGACCCCCACACATGGCCGTGCAAAAGCAGGACGACCAGCACGAACATACATTCAGCAGCTATGTGAGGATACGGGATGTTGTCCTGAAGACCTGCCTAGGGCGATGAACGATAGGGAGGAGTGGCGAGAGAGGGTCAGGGATATCCGTGCTACCAGCGCGACATGATGATGATGATATATATGTTGATACATTAGGTTGTTTGGTTGTGTTTTATGGCATATCGAACCATATGGGTTTTTAATGTCAAATCTTGTTTATACATATATATTAAATATATTCGATTTGAAAACTGATAGTTTGTAGGTAACAAACTGGTTCGAGCTCATTCGTTTGCAAATGGTTTCAAATATTGTTAACAACAAGTTTTATTTGTACACAGTTAAATGGTTTCAAGTATTGCTATTTAACACTAGCAATTCTATTCAACATTATCTATTTGTTTGTACACAGTTAAATGGTTCCGAGTTTGATGTGCTATACTAATAATTCAATTTAATAATCATTTGTTTGCACACAGTTAAATGGTTCCGAGTTTGATATGCTATACTAATAATTCAATTTTATAATCACTTGTTTGCACACAGTTAAATGACTTCAAGTAAAGAAAAGGATTAAATATTTTTATTTTATGGGACAGGTACTACCAGTCCGTATTAGAGTGGACCTGGGAGTAATGACAATGAAGGGGTACACTACATTATCCAGTCTCAGTTGACTGGACTTTGATATATTTGTATAAGTTGATTCAATTTACTGGGATTTGAGCGAAAAATTCGACAAAATCTTCAAAATGCTTGACAAAATGCATCTCCCGTATCGCAGAGTATTGAAGGAACATGCGAAACTTGATCGCCTAGACAACTAATTCCCCTGAACGGCACATTTTAGTGAGGTTGATGTCAGCTCAAAAGCGTTAAAAAGATGAAGTAATATCCATTAAAATTTACTACTTAATAATAATTGCGTTGGTTCTGAGTTCGCACTCACCCTGACCCTTATAATTTCCCTTAAGAGACAACTGTAGCATTCTAATTACAGACTGGTTCCGTAAATATATAATTTTTGCAATTTGTCATAAATTCTATTGATAGGATGCGACTTAAATGATTGTGGACGGCATCTTTTGATATCAATTAGAATTGATTCGTAATCGAGATATGAATGCTGAATGTCATTTGTAAAAGTTTGTTATTCAATCTGTTTATTCATTTAGCTTCTCGCCGTTAATAATGTAGCAACAAAAGATTTCATTTTTATCATTAACATAAGCTTTTTATTGCTTTGCAATTCTACTTACCATATATAGCTTCCACTGGTGACTGGATGCTTCAAGAGTGAAATGACGATTGTACTCAAAAACTTCCCAACATGAAATTTTTTGTTGGTGATTACCTAGTCTTAAAAAGCAATCACCCTTCCTAAGTCGCTCGAAGATATGTAAGGTTCATTTATCTTTCATCATCAAACTGAGAATATCACATACCAAGAAATCTGCAAAAGCGTGAAAACCATAATGCATATACCTTATTAAACAATTCGGACACTATTTTTAATTTCCTTCTTCTCTCGTGTTTATCAACTTCTTTTCCCTTTTTTTTTTCTTCTTCTTCTTCTTTTTTTTTTTTTTTTTTTTGCATCTCGGCGCATTTTTATCTTTGTCCTTTCACGATTTCCTCCCACCACTTCGTAAATTCATCCTCCTAAACTTCCATTATCTTTCGCTTCTTCTCACTGATTCTCATATTTTCTTTGACTTCTTTTACTTTTACATCTTTTTTATCATTTGTTCTTTTTTTTTTCAAATCTTTTTTCCTTCTAGTTTAATCTTCCTAATTTTCTTTACATTTTAAGCATATTTCATATTTACCGTCTCTCTCTCTCTCTCTCTCTCTCTCACAAAACTTTCTGGCAGACAAAATGTAAGTATTTTGCCGTATATTAAAACATCACTACCGACCGAACTCCCGGACCTTCCCATCCTCTGTACACACAAAGGAATTCTTGCCTTCATTCTTAATTCCTTCTTTTTTTTTTCTTATGATCGTTTTTCTTTCTCTTTTCTCTCTTTCTTACGTACTTACCAAAACACTTGTCGCGTTTCGTACAACTTTTACAATGAAAACATTCTGAATGTTGGGTGCCAATTTATTGGCAAAGTAGAAGTGCTTGAAGTTCTGGAAGCCGAGGGTTGTAAGGGTACGGCTTGTAAGGGTATGGGTTGGAAGGGTACGGGTTGGAAGGATTGGGTCTTGGTTGTAGATGAGTGGGTTGGGGCAGCAAGTGCTGGGGGTAAGGGGTAGGGTAAGGGGTGGATTATGTGGAATTCGTACATTAGGAATCTTTGCCTTAAAGAGGAATCTCACTTGGTAAATGGATGGACAGATATGTTCACAGGATGAGGCCGGAGACCCGAAAAATCAGAGCATCATTTTGCCAGATTTTCCTTTCCTTTTTCTATAAGATACTATAGCGTTTATTTTCGTAATATTTATATGACATTATGTGGTTGATTGAGAGTAGTTAAGTAGATGTGATCAGGTTGAGTTAGATATATAGTTGAATATATATAAAAACTTGTTGGTTGGTTGGTTGTGTTTTACGGCATATCAAAATTTGTAGGTTATTCAATGCCAAATCCTGTTTATACCCATATATTGAATATATGATTTGTAAACGAATAGTTTGTCGGTAACAATTTTTTTTTGCACACAGATGGTTTCAAGTATTACAATTCAACATTAGTAATTCTATTTATCAATAATTCCTATTTAATTTAAAACTCGTAATGAAGAGATATTGGTCTAGTGGGTAGAGTGTCCGCCAATGGTCTGGGAGACCTGGGTTCAATCCCAGGTCGAGTCATACCAAAGACTTTAAAGATGGTACTTTATACCTTCTTGCTTAACACTCAGTAATATAAGGTACGTATCAAGGGTAAAGTGGAGCAATCCAGGGAAAGGAGTAGCGTCCTCCCCCTACACCTCGGTGTAGTAGCTATTGAAAGGGAGCCTTTGGGTCGCCCTCGACTTCGGTCACCAACTTTACTTACTTAATGAAGGTATACCGTACATTCCCCAAACTTCAAGATTGAAACCTCGCCATCGGATCCAGATTAATGTCATACCCAAAACACTAAATAATTTCAAGTACTGCTATCCAACACAAATAAAATCAAATCAATATTAGTCAGTTAAATGTTTTCAAGTATAGTAGATGATTAAATAGCTGTATTTGATCCATAGATGGGCCTCTAATAGCTACTTCTATTCCGAGTCAAAATGCACCTGGATTTAATGGCTATGTAGTGGACGTAATTGGCCAAATGAGTAGATTGTTCGATAATGGTCCGAGAGACCGGGGTTCAATACCAGGTCGAGTCATACCAAAGACTCAAAAAATGGTACTTGATAACGCCTTGCTAAGCACTCAGCACTATAAGGTGAGGATCAAGGGTAAAGTGGAGCAATCCAGAGAAAGGAGTGGTGCCCTCCCCTACATCTCGGTGTAGTAGCTATTGAAAAGGGAACCTTCTGGTTGCCCTCGACTAAGGTCGCCAACTTTACTTTTGTAGGCGTATTCTTCAGCCCCAGACGAATGAGCTGATATAAAAAAATATTTTAAGCGACTTTGAATTTTTCAGTAACTTCGGCAATTGTGAAGTATATCATACCGCATTTTTCAAATCGCTCATACAAATTATTTTTCAATAATAAACAGGTCAGTTTCCTAATTCCCTAATTCCATTTTGTTCGTGCTACATATGATAATTGAAATTCAATGTTGCTTTATATAACAAAATTTAATATTTTTAATCAATATATATATATATATATATATATATGTGTGTGTGTGTGTGTGTATATATATATATATATATATATATATTGACAGCTACTTCTTTAAAGAAGAAGGCCATCATTCCAATTTGCAAAAAGTACCCATGAGGACGCATGTGAATCCTCTGGACAAATTTATCCTTGCAATCCCTGTCGAATATGGGACGAGTATAAGAACTGTCTTTGGCGTTGACAGTACCCCTCTATACTCTTATATGGCTTCTCATACCTGTTGTTACGGACTCAAATATATTGTAACAAAATTGGCACAAATTACCAGTTTGCGGCTGAAGAAGGACCTGGGTAAAATCAGCCAGTGATTGTTTGCTGTCATGATATCTTATATGACAAGCCATTTCGGCTTTGAGCAAAGAGACCCTATTACAAACATGTTCAGGCTGAGGAGCGTTCTTTTAAGGTTCCATCAATTGGTCAAGTAAATCTGTTTAAGAATTATACGTTTTCGATTGGGCCGTTTGTAAAAAAAATCTTATTTCGAAACAACTGCATAGAAAATGTTGATAAGAAGTTACAATGAACGTAATTCCATAAAATCTAAACATAAAATACGTTTAGACGAGTTGACATGCCGTTAAAAACAATTAATCAATCAATGAATTTATGATTAGAATTCCACAGTCAACCCTCTTTAGAAATCATAATGATCAGGGTAAGCATGAACACAGATCCCACGCAATCATTATTAAATTGAAAACTATTCTGGATATTACTTTATTTCTAATGCTTTTGCTCTAGTAAAAATTAAGCTATGATATGCTATTTTTTTATGTTATGGTGATATACGAGGATCATTAAATACGTTTCCAGACTTTTTTCGTATGGGCACTTTTATTGACAGTACAAACATGAAACTCTAGTCCCCTTCGAAGTAATCTCCTCCGGCTGCAATGCACTTGTTTTACCGTTCCAACAAGTTCTGGAAGGCCCCCATCGAAGTCCTCTTGTGCGAGCGTGTCAATAACCTTCGTCACAGTCTCTTTCATCTCCTCAATTGTCTCATAACGACAGCCTCTGAGCTTAGGGGACAACCAAAAGTCACAGGGACCAACATCTGTACTATAGGGAGGCAGAGGAACTGTCTTGATGCCCATCTTGGTCAAATAGTCTGTGAAAAATATGGAGTTGTGGACTGGTGTATTGTCCTGGTTGAAATGCCACTGACCCGATTTGAAGAGTGCTGGCCTCTTCCCTAGGAATCTCTTCCTGAACTCCCTTAAAACATCAGCATAGTAACCCTAACCCTAACCCTTTGGCCAATCAACTCTGGTCTTCCTTACTCCTCCCACACCTCTCATCATCCCTCACAGACTCCCTGTCTTCCCTTAATCTCTTATGCCACTCATAAACTGATGCTCGATTCCTGCAAGATGGTCGAAAAGCAGTCTGAAGCATTCCATACATTTCTGTGGCATTTTTTTCAAAGTTTCAAACAGAATTTTATTGCATATCGTTATTCTAAGGTGTCCTCACGTCTAGATTGCATTTTTGAAATTCGCCAGCTGTGACAATCAGGCTTTAGTAGGGTGTATTCCAATTGCTGCTGTAGCTGTTCATTTGAAACTGAAATCATAAAAATTGGTCAGTCATCTCATAAGATGTATAGCAATAACATTGTGAATTTTCAAGAGTCTACGAGAATTTTAAATGCCTGTACAAAAAAGTCTGGAAACTTATTGGAGGCACCACGTGAATGACAAGACAAAGTCAAAGTACAGAAAGGCTCCCTTTTCAATAGCTACAACACCGAAGTGTAGGGGAAGGCGCTACTTCTTTCCCTGGATTGCTCTACTTTACCCTTGATCCCTACCTTATAATGCTGAGTGTTAAGCCAGGCGGCATCAAGTACCATTTTTTGAGTTTTTAGGTATGAGTCGACCAGGGATTGAACCCCGGTCTCCCGGACCATTGGCGAACACTCTACTCATGGCACAGTTGAAAGATGTCGGTAAAAAATTACATCTTTGAAATCAAACAATCTTTGCAGATTTTTATCTCAAATTATACGATTATTGTTAAAAGATTTTTCGTTAAGACGTATTCAGAGGCCTTTCTTTATCATTAGGAACCCCCATTACTTCAGTTTACTTCGATCTTCCCACTGTCTTTCTGGTAACGCCATCTTTGTCCTTGTTCTTTGTGTTCTATTGTTCTGAATTCTTCTCTTTTGGGATACAACCACCTTTCTTGGCGACTTTTCCTTTCATCACCTTAAACTCTAAACAGAGAGGATAAAATAGAGCTTTCAAACTCACGACTCGAGAGTTTCCCACTAACAGATAAACTTATTTCTAAATCTAGAGCCCTTTTGGTCACCTAAATGAAACCATCCAATGAGACTGACCCCGAGTTCAATGGACCCCAATCATACTGGTTGAACTTAATCTGTTTTTCTACGTATTTAACAGCTAAGGACTTAAGTTGAATGATACACTAGGTGTCAATAACAGATTTCACCAATCTATTACATATAGTATATACGCACAGTTACCTGGGTTCCATACCCAAGAAAGAGCCTCTCCACTACATTTCTATTCTCTCTCTCTCTCTATATATATATATATATGGAAACCCAACTGATTTTCAATTACCCAGTCGGCTGGGGATGTAGAATATACCGACTGCTTCTCTGAAGAGGGATAAGACTCCCCCCCAACAAGTGTCCTGGATACGACACCTAACAATCTGATGGTGAGATTCCAGTACTCATGGCGCTTTGGAGAATGCAGAGTACCCCTTCATTGCCATCGCTCCCATCTCCACTATGGCTCGAAGTGGTAGCACCTGATTGGGTCCAATCCATGGGTCAAATAGAACTAAACTGTGTACTTTATGCTAAACTGAATTGCTTGAAATAGGACTGTTTTTGACATTGAAACTGTATACTCATGCTAAACTGAATTGTTTGAAATGGAACTGTTTTAACATTTAACTGAGTGTAAATAAAATCTATACTTATATTAAACTCAATTGTTTGAAATTTAATTCGGCGTTAAATGACCCGAAAAGGGTTCATACGCCAAAAACAAAACAAAACAACCAGCCAACCAACCAACCAACTGATTTTCAAAGTATAAAGTGTTGATTTTGTGTAAAAATAGGCTGGAACAGTTGTAATTTTTGTATCAGTATCTTTTTTTTTTTTTTTGCATTTATTGACCAATCAGCGCTTTCCCTCTCGTTTAAAATCTTTTTTGAGATTCGCAGACCACAATAATTTACTAGTCGCGAAAAATTTGAAGGATGAAGCCTCCGCACCCCCAAAAAATTTTTAAAAAATTTTCCCTCGAAGACTGTTTAGAATACATTTTTTAATCAGTTAGAATAATAGATGGATCATCATCTTTTTTTTCAAATCTAATTTCGAGCCTACATCAATCTTATAAATAAGTTATGTAATAGATAAAACCTTGGGTAGATTTATAGATTTATTCTGTAAATCTGCTGAAAACTTTCGTCTTCATTTCTTTTAAATGAAAATCCAACATTCTGTTCCTTCAAGAATGCATTTAATTTCAACATCGCTAAATTATTTTAGATTGAAAGAAAATATTGTTCATTTAAAGATATTCATACTACAATCACAGTCTTCCCCTGTTGATAAAAATACCCGCTTACATTTTAGTGTATAAACATACTTTCGCTCCTACATAGAGACATACTCACACAGATCTCACACAAAATATATCAACTGGCAACACAAAATACTACATTTAATGCATGAACTCTTCTTTCTTGTAATGTAAATGTTGGGAAGTATGAACGCTTTGACTAATATTATATTTTCTAACAAGAAAACACTTTCCAACTTCTGTTTTTCAACAAACTTTTCACCCAAGTTAAAGAAATAAAATTAATTAAATTTGTAAAACGGTGAATTAGTCAATGAATTTACGTATTGATCTGCTACATTTATTTGTAAGGTGTTTTCAAAAAATTCGATATCATTTGAATGTTTCCGAAAAATTGTAATCATTTTGTAATCTTATTACTTGACAGTTCAAGCGCTCTCAAATTTTAAAGCCGATGTAGAATCAACTCGAAATTCAGTTTAATGTTTATACACCTTTTCTTTTCGAATGAATGGAATTTCTATACCCGAAAAGAAAAAAAGACAAAAATTTAAAGATAGAATTTTTCGTTGCTTCTAATACCTTATACATTAGAGATAATTTGAACGAGAATTGGTCACGTTATTGGATCATGAAATATTATCAATTTTTCTGAACAGCCTATATATATATATATATATATATACACACACCATGACTTGGAATTTGAAGGAAGACGTGAGTACGACTGGGCAACTTAGATAATGAAATGAAGATGTCTAGATTTCTGTCCAAATGTCTGAATGTCTAGAGAATTTAGTGAGCATTTGAAAATTCAGTGAGAATTTGAAAAGTAATTAACTTGTTTCGGTACTTTTTGAGCGAAATGTCATTTAGCGAAACTTAAGATGGTGCAAGTGCTGAGCCTTCTCTACTCACCAGACCTTCAGCACTACAAGACTTTTTCTTGCTCATTGAATTTTTTTCTATTATAAGATTTGGGAATATAGAACAATATTAAAAATTCACAGCTCAAAACAGGAATTTCAGTATTACTATGTTAGAAAATATAATATATATGACGAATGATATTTTGAAGAGACTTGACATTTTTCATTGTTCACTTTTGTTTAGGTAAATACAGTTTCAGTCATTTTCAACTTGTATATATATATATATATATATATGAATATTTACTAATCAAATATCTACCAGTATCCACGGTACCAGAAAAAAACAAAAAAACCCTGGCCAGAAACAAGAGAAAAAAAATATCTCGAATCCCGGTCCAGAGGAAAAAGAAAAAAGTTTAGGCGAAACTCCCTGATGATCAGTTAAGGTGAAACTTTAGTAGAAGATTTTCGACTAGCGATTTAAGTTAATTCTATATATATGAATATATATATCGGAGTTGAAAATGAAGTATCATACGCGCCTCCGTATATGTGTATGCGTAATAGGATTAAAATTTAACACTAAAACAATTTTTAATCCGTTAACTACTTAGAGTGCTCAGAGCATGAAAATAAAGAGCAATAGCCTAATATATTTCAAATGTAAAAATATAGATGCAAAGCAAAATAAAAATTCATGACTCAGAGTTTCATGATTTCGATCCTCAGGTGAGCTCACATATCGCACGTCTTTGGAAATGTAATCTTTTTATATACACTTTTTGAGTCACGTGACTATTGCATAGTTACCTCTTTGTGTGTGTGTGTGTATGTGTGCGATAGTTTTCAGAAAGAGTTTTAATGTTTTTATTAACCAGTAAATAACTCCAGCAACAACTACTTTGCATGGAAATTTGTGCGGTATCAATTTCTCCTTCCCATTTCAACCATCATAAAGCGAAATTTCACTGAGTTATTTAATATGGGCATTTCACCCCATCTCCACGAAGAGCGAATCAAATAATTTCTATAAGATAGACTTTCCAAAAGAAGTGTCACATGCACTTTGGTATTCACTGTAGACATCAAAGGATTCTGTGATCACCTTTTACAAGACTCAGGGGATGTGTCACCGAAACTCCTGTGTGATGTCATTCATTCGTCTCAATGTTTTCAAATACCGGTTTTATCAGCTATATCATGTACGTCTGAAATGTTAACACCGGAAGCCAGAGCAGGTGCCCGAGGTGTAATGGTTATCGTCGTAGGAAATGGTCATGACGACACGAGTTCAAATCCTCTACGATGCTATTTGCATTTCACATAAAGCTAATATCCTTGGGGAATATATGAATCCAATTATTCTCCCTCCCGCTATGGAGAGATAGTAGGACAGACTGGCTTCTTTAACCTTGGTTGGGCGACCAGTCTCGGAGAAGGAAAACTCTGAATTAAAACCTGTTAAACTCCGCTTAAAAATGTACCTTTTGTCGCATTCCGATCGTGTGGTGAAGTTAATGAAATCAAACATATAAAACTTCACTCGATTAGCAGTTTCCATGACAATATACCGGAATCGTGCCCAACAGACATTTTTTATTTCTCCTAATAAACTAGTCAGGTCAGTAAAGATGGACAAAATCTTGTTATTGAAGTAATAGAAGAAACCCTTTTTTCTGCTTTTTCTCAGGGGCAAGTTTCATTCAAATTGTTTATCAGGAACATATTTCCACCTTTGAATATAAACAAGGTTTAATTTAAAAAATTAAACAAATTGAAAAATAAATCTCATATTTTTCACCATTTAAGTCTTCTGCTGTATAACGATCACAAAACTGGCGTGTCGAGTAAGCTATCTACATAATCCAGATTTTAAAAATATAACCAGAACTAATAAAAACATACAGATTATGAACGATAAAAATAAAGTTCTCATTTGGAAGCAGAGCCGCTATTATCTATGAAGCTTAGTTATTTCGAAAATATGGCCAGAATTAAGTCTAGAGTTCTTTTAAAAAACGTAAGAAACACTATATGCGTTTATCAAAGAAGGATTTTCTACGCTAATTGAAACAGTGTAAAATAAATAAATAAATAGATAAAAAAAGAAGAAGAAAAAAAGCTCTTTTCCAGTAACTCAACTAATAAATCCTCCCTCTCTTTCTTCACAAGTGTCTCAAAGCCGATGTATTTGTCAGACCTTTCAGTTTGCAATTTGTTTGACGTTGCCAGTTGGGTTGTAAGTGTAGTAGGACTCTTTAAGAAGCATACACAAAGTATTAATTCAAGAAGTGTGAGTTGTCTCCCCCTTAAGATAAACCCTGTCTCTCGGTGATTTTACTCTAGTGTACTCTACCCTGAACTTTCGAGTATCTTTACAGTTAAGGCATATTTAGTTGAAAAGACAATGCAAATATGTCAAGTTGCAAACAGACAAGACCAATGTATTCTTCAGTTTCTAAATTCCTCAAAAGCAAAACAGCCAAGCCGGCAAGGGTTGTAGAAGACGTTGACTGTATCAATGCAGAGGGATAAGACTCCCCCAACGAATCTCTTATTTATGTTCTGGAGCTTTTGGGAATGTGTAGTATTCCTTCGTTGCCATTAATCTCAGTTCCACTCTGGCCCGGAGTGGTATTACCTGTTAGGGTCTAATCCCTGGGTCAAACAGAAATATTTAATCATTTTCTGTACTTGAAAATGTACAAATATGAAAACAACATGGTCTTCCGAGGAAGATTTTGTTTGAGTTCGAATTATTTGGCAACGCTGAACGTTTCGGTTTTTAAATTTGAAAACATTAAACCTTCATCAGGGCGTATGAATTGTCAAATGAAACGAAAATTGAGAAAGTTTTAAACATTCTATTTCCGTTGTTAGTGTTCTGTTTCAAATCTATGATGTAAATGGCGTTTGAAAAGTCAAAAAATATATTACGTAAATCCTTAAAAAATTTTAAATATTAAATCATATCTATCTATCTATCTATCTATGTTTATATTTATCTAATTTATGTTCATGTCTACTTATTTTAAAATTCCATAACACATCAATCTATATATATCAAAGAAAATTTATTTTCAAAAACGTAATGTTATTTCCTAAAGAAACACACACACACACACACACACACTCACACACAGAGTCATATAAATATTGCATCGGTGTAGTTGTTTATTTCTTTGCATATGTCTACGCAATCGTTTATACGTACAAGGACATTTACGAATACCTCTAACCACACCCATATAACGCTTCTGTATACCTTCCTCAACCAGGAGGCAATGAAATACCAGCAATATCTCACATTTCCCGAGATGTTTATCAACACTGACCTCACACCTTTCTTAGTTAAGAAAGGAATTTTCCTTTCCGTTCTATCTCCCCACCCATCTTTTCTTCATACACCCACTCAAAGCACATGTTTTTACTACCACAGCTCATCACATAAAAACAACACTGCTATTTCAAATAACTGATCAATAGTTGAACCTCGATTTTTAACGTTGTCACTCGCGTATCAAGATGCTGTGCTAGCAAATAATTTCACCAGTGAAATTCGATCTCATTTAAGAATTTTCGACCAGAAAAGAAAATATCTAGTGGGTACAGTATTCGTCAATGGCCCGGCAGACCGGGGTTCAATCCCAGGTCGAGTTATGCCAAAAATAAAATATGATACTTGATGCCACCTTGCTTAACACTCAGCTTTATAAGGTACGGATCAAAGGTAAAGTGGAGCAATCCAGAGAAAGGATTAGCGCCTCCCCTACACCTCAGTGTAGTAGCTAATGAAAAGGGAGCTTCCGAGTCGCCTTTGACTACAGCCGGCCAACTTACTAATATATATATATATATATATATATATATATTCGCTAATGGGTAGAGTGTTCGCCAATAGCCCGGGAGACAAGGGTTCAATTCTTGGTTGAGTCATACCAAAGATTCAAAAAATTGTACTTGATACTTCCTTGCCAAACCCTCAGTATTATTAGGTACGTATCAAGGGTAAAGAGGAGCAATTCAAAGAAAGGAGTAGCGTCCTCCTCTAGACTTCAGTATAGTAGCTTTTGAAAAGGGAGCTTCCGGATCCCCCCCCTGCGACTGCGGTCGACAACTTTTACTAACTTTTTTACTAATATCATGACCCTCGTTAATTTTGTGATTCATTCTATGGTGTGAGATCACCTTTAGTGACGTGAGGCACAACTCGGTAATGTTTTTACCGAGATCGTAAACGTGATGAAGCACACTAGACTGAGAGTTGCCAAGCTCACCTGATACTCTCCAAGCGTTACTTAACGGATTTGCCTCAATAGCTTTGAGAACAGCCTTGGTTTTAGACCAACCTGACCTTGTTTGATCATCAATATTCATGCAACCCGAGTAAAATTTCTTGAATCATCAACTCCCTGCACGAGGATCAACTAAGCTTTCACATTTTGCACAACAAATGTTTTTGGTTTCTTCCGCGGCGTTTCGGCCGAATTTGAATTGTAAAGCATAAGTTCCCGAGTTGCATATTCGTCTATGCAGCTTTCAAATCACACTCGGAGTGCAGCAATGCACAACGTATCAGCGCATCAACTACCACAGTACTATCAACCAGTGTGGCTACCACGTCTTGAACTGCTTCGGTTACGTGATATACGCGTCGTGCCCGTGGTGTAATGGTTATCGTCGTAGGAAATAGACACGGCAACACGTGTTCAAATCCTGGACCAGGCTGATTGCATTTCACATAGCACTAATACCCTTGGGAAGGGTATGATTCTAATTATTCTCCCCCCAGCTATGGGTAAATAGTAGGACAGACTGGTTTCTTCAGCCTTGGTGAGGCAACTAGTCTAGGAGAAGGAAAACTTTGAATTGAAACCTGTTAAACTCCGCTAAAAAAACTGACTTTGTGTCTTATCTTGCCTGAGCGGAGGGGTTGGGTAAACATGGATATACGCGCTGCAAAGAAGCACATACCAAAATATTGCAAAACTTTTTACTCATTCTCGTTTTAATACCGTGATACGTGTAATTCATCCTTTTTGTGTGAGATCATCTTTACTCCGTATAAAATAGTCTTTTGGTATCTTCATACTATTTCAGCAAATGAAAAAAAAACAACATATGATTAAATATTTACGGGATGGGAGGAAGAAAGAAAGAAGAAAAAAATGACAAAAGTCCAAAGTATAATTTAAAAAAAAAGTGGCGTCGTAGCCGATATGCAGAACAGAGAACTCGAAGTACGTGAGTTCGAACTCCATTCGCGCTATTATGTTCACTTACGGACTAATACATTTGGGAAAGGTATGAATCCCCTTATCCCTCGAGTGATGGATTAAATAGTGTCACTATTGTTCTTATACAGGGACGACTTAAGCATTGAATAACCCACGAAAGTTTATATATCACTAAATAAAGAAACCAAACATAAAAAAGAAAAGTTTTTTTTTTTAATTTCTGATTAATCAATGTATTTTTGTTATTTTGACATCCACTTTTTAACAACTGTTTCCACTATTTTGTTTTTCTTTAATCTGCTTTTTTAAAATCAATTTCTCCTATTTTTATTGTATTTCTTCTTATTCTTTCTTTCTTTCTTTCTTTCTTTCTTTCTTTCTTTCAACTATTTTGTCTATCATTCTTTCTTTTCTAATATTTTCTTTCTTTCTTTCTTTCTTAAATTATTCTTAATTATTATTTCTTAATTATTTTCTAATATTTCCTTACTTTTTCATTTCTTTCTTTTTTCTTTCTTTCTTTCTTTTCTACTCTTTTGTCCGATTAATTCTTTCTTTTTCTAATATTTCCTTACTTTTCTTTCTTTCTTTCTGTTTATTTCTTTCGTTTCGTTTTTGATATTTCCTGACATTTTCTCTCTTTCTTTCGAGCGTTTCTTTCGTGAATTATGGCGCATTTACCACCAATGTCACCCTAAACTTCTTAGGAAAAAAACAAACAAACATTTATTAAACAATTTTAGGCAATCTGATAAAGATAAATATTATAAAATCAAGTTAAAAAAAAAACAAGTCAAATATCTGGATTTTTTTTTTCACAGTAATTGAGCCGTGTACGAAAACCACGATTTACAACTCAGTGAGATTTTCACAGTCGAATAAGTCATCACAGAGCCATAACACACCAAGTTACGGACGTTAAAGGGGCTAAACAGAAAAATTAAAGGGACGCAGATGTCAGAGACAGTTATAAAAAAAGATGCAGGTTAATTTTGAAAAAAAAAAGTCGCCATTTCTATGGTAATATCTTTGTTAGAAAAGCAGAACTGATATTCATGAGACCATCTGGGGAAGATTCCAACAATGTGTTGACATGGATGGTAAACAGATGAAGATTTAAAAATCATAATATCATAAAGTAATTCCCATAGAAATGTTAACATTTTTTGAAACACACTATATAAACCGGATGTTAGACCGGAAATATCTACCCCTACGTCCGTGCATTTGTCCACGAAAAGAGGGCGCCCACATATGCATAGCAGGAAGTTTTAAATCCTTCGCTTACTTTTGTCCTAATTGAGTGACGAGTGAAGCAACATAGGACTTCAATATTAATGTTCCATTACTACTAGCCCTGACAAAAATTATGATCTTTGCAGACTTGGAGAATTTTCACTTAAGATTTTTTTTTATTTAGCTGCAAATAAACTAATAACAGATAAAACTCATATCATTTTTCTCTTAGAGCTTCATATAATAATCCGTATACAAGAAATCTAAATAATTTAATCTAGTGCGATGAAATTATCTAAATTGATTGTAATTTTTTCCCAAAATAACACAGAAGAAAATATTATGGAATATCAGAATCTTAAGGAAAAGATAAAGAAATGAACTTGCGATTTCCATCCTGAAAATGAATACCAGCTGAAGCCTTGATATATAAATCGGTCTACATTTTAAAGACAATTCTTGCGGAGCTCAAAAATTGATTGGACTCACCTAATTGAAAGAAAACATGGCTCCAGCAAAATTGACAATCGTCAATTACAACAATTAAAAAGATCGTAAGATTCATTCAAGAAGTTAATTCACAATGGAATATAACGACTGACATAAGTTATTCCCAGTGAGCTGCGTTCTAAAACACTTTGGTGTAAATATAAAAGAAATGAGGTGATTAAAAAAAGAAAATACACGGTCAGACCTCGAAAGACAAGAAAATATAAGGATGGAAAATTCAAAGCAATATCCCTTGAAAATAGAAAAGGTACAATCCTCTCCCTCACCATTCGTCCCTATCATCTATCGCTACTGGTAGGTCTTCCAGACTGTATCCCGTGTCCGTACAGAACTGATGTAAATTTTTACTGGTCGGCCAACACCAGCGCATCCATGTCAAGGAGTCAATAGGAGAAGATTGATTATGAGCTCCTTTTTACTTCTCCAACAATGCACTGCAAGTCTTGTTCGTCTTACTTGGATGGTTTTTGAGATCGGAGGTAAGTGGCCGTACAACTGCTTTTTTGTGGGTTGTTGCTTTCAAGATTTACATTATCGTGTCGTTCGAATTCAGCTTTTTCTCCATGCGCTTCGTTAGCGTCCAAGTGGTACATCCATACAGTAGTACTGACACAATCCCAGCTTAAAAGAAATTCCATTTTATTTTATCGGAGAGAGCAGATTTCCATATGGTCAATACCTGTCAATAGCAGCTCATGCCTTCGCTGGTTTATACTACTGATAGCAGACGAGGTATTTTTGCCCAGGTAGGAGAACTGGCCAATGCCTTCTGTTACTTGCTCCAGGCTATGTAATTGGAATTTGGTTTGGACAAGTGTATTTGTAAGAAACGCTTTAGAATACACTGACTGCTTCTCTGCAGAAGGGTAAGACTCTTCCAATGAATGTCCTGGATATGACATTAAACAATCTAATGGTGAGTCTCCAGTTATGCTGGAGCTTTAGGGAATGCAGAGTACCCCTTCCTTACCATCGCTCCCAGGTCCATTCTGGTCCGGAGTGGTAGCACCTGATAGAGCCCTCTCTATGGGTCAAATAGAACTAAACTGTGTACTTATGCTAAACTGAATTGTTTTAAATAAAACTGTTTTTGATATAGAAACAGTGTACTTAAGCTAAACTGAATTGTTTGAAATAGAACTGTTTTGACATTTAACTGTGTTTAAATAAAAAAAATACATTTATACTCAACTAAATTATTGGAAATAGAACTATTTATATGTATAAAAATGGGTTTGGCATTAAATAACCTACAATGGTTGATGTATCATATATATCATCTACGTAGTTTGCATCTGCCATATTTTCTACGGAATATCGTCTGTTTCTTGACTTTTTTAAAATGTGAAATCATTTTCTTTTATTAAATTCATTGACATTCGAAGTGCTTACTCTTGGCAGATTATAAACGTACATTATCTCTTTGCAAGACTCTAGTGATAATCTCGAAGAAGTCGGTGTCTCCATCAAGTGAGCGAATCATTGCTTTTGTGTTTTTGTAAAGCATCATTATAGTGATAATAGTTTCTTTAGAGAGACCACGTGCTTGTAGTATTTGCTCCATCTTTCCTCTGTGTATAGAATCGAATGCCTTCGAGAAATCTATTGACAAATTTGTTGTTTCGAGATTTTTTGCACGTACTCCTTCGATGATTCAATGGATAGTCAGAATCTTTGAGGTTGTGGATTAATTTCTTCTAAAACAGTTCTGATTTTCTCTAGGAATTTTCTCGATTTTAGATAGATAAGATTGAGAAGCAGAGCATTATGAACCTTAGCTGCTGCAGCAGTTCGAGTTATACCTCTGTAGTTCTTTGTGAAACCGAGGTCACCAATCATAAAGAAGGGGACAAAGCAGGCTTTTATCCATTTCTCTATTGCATCTTGTTTATAGACAGCGTTGAATAATTGAAGAAGTATGTCATCAAATTATCTTGTCTTTTAATTTTTATAATAACTGCGCCAAGTTCTTTCGCATATTGTCATAGTTTGATGTCTAATTGGCTATTAATATTTTTGATAGGTTTATCAATGACTTCTGGAGGGTTTCGGAGCAGTTTCTTAAAATGTTCTTTCTACTTTTGTTATCTTTCTTTTTGGCTGGCAGCTGTTAGTTTTGCTCTTGAGATTCTCTTCTTTCCCATCTCTTCATTTACTGTCAGCGGTGATAATCGTGACCGTCTATCTTTTACCGAGTTTCTGATTTTATTGATTTGGCCTTGAGTGTATTTTAATTGTTCTTTTTGATATGTGTTCGTGAGTTTTCTCTAGGCTATCTTAAAATTTCTGTACATTAGCATTGGGTGTCCTTTATCAAGTAATGAGGCTTTTTTCATGTTATTTCGTTTTTCTCTAACTGCAATTGACTCGCACGGAATTCTATATTTGTTTCATGTTTTAGTTGGAATGCTGTTGGCTACTGCTTCTATGTAGGCGGTAATAAACTTTTCATATTCGTCATTCAGAGTATATCTTTTAGATACGTGGTGCCTTCAATAAGCTTCAGACTTTTTTATACAGACATTTGAAATTGTCATAGACTCTTGAAAATTCACTATGTTATTGCTATACATCTTATGAGATGACTGACCAATTTTCATGATTTCAGCTTCAAGTGAACAGCTACAGCAGCAATTCGAATACACCCTACTAAAGCCTGATTGTCACAGCTGGTGAATTTAAAAATGCAATCTGGTCGTGAGGAAGAACGATATGCAATAAAAATCTGTTTTACACTTGGAAAAAATGCCACAGAAATGTATGGAATGCTTCAGACTGCTTTTCGACCATCTTGCAGGAATCGAGCATCAGTTTATGTGTGGCATAAGAGATTCAAGGAAGCCAGGGAATCTGTGAGGGATGGTGGGCGAGGAGTAAGGAAGTCAATACACCACAGTTGATTGGCCAAAGGGTTAGGGTTAGGGTTACTATATTGAGGTTTTATGGGGGTTCAGGAAGAGATCCCTAGGGAAGAGGCCAGCACTCTTCAAATCGGGTCAGTGGCGTTTCCACCAGGACAATACATCAGTCCACAACTCCATCTTTGTCACAGACTATTTGACCAAGTTCCTCAGTCTCCCTATAGTCAAGACGTTGATCCCTGTGACTTTTCGTTGTTCCGTAAGCTCAGAGGCTGTCGTTATGAGACAACTGAGGAGATGAAAGAGGCTGTGACGAAGGTCATTGGCACGCTCACACAAGAGAACTTCCATGAGACCTTCGAGAAGTTGTTGGAACGGTATAGAAAGTGCATCGAAGCCGGGGGAGATTACTTCGAAGGGGACTAGAGTTTCATGTGTGTACTATCAATAAAAGTGCTCATACGAAAAAAGTCTGGAAACTTATTTAATGATCCTCGTATCTCCTAAAGAGTATCAGACTTGTTTCTTACCGTTAACATATATTGACTTCTGATATCATTATTGGTATGTGAGGAACAATCATACCGTAAAACTTTTACTGTTTGTTGCTTATTTCTGCGTAGCCTCAGGTGAATCTTTGCCGAGGCGATTCTGTGACCGGAAGTATGCGTCACAGTTCAAAGCGCAGTTTATCCACTTCTTGTTTACGAATACATAATCGAGCTTTACTTTTGAGTCATTTATTTGCACATAGTTAAATGGTTAAACAGTTCTATTTGACCCATAGATGGAACCCTAACAGGTACCGCTCCAGGCCAGAGTGTACCTGGTAGTAATAACAATAAAGGAGTATGCCACATTTCCCAAAGCTACAAAACTGAACTCACGTCATCAGATAGTTTAGTGTATCCAGGATACTCGTTGAAGCGCGGTCTTTATCCCACTGTAGAGATACAGTCAGCATATTCTATATAGTCCCAGCCGACTGGGCTATGTAGGTTAATAAAACATGTTTTCTTTCTACGTGTTAACATTTATTTTCTTTATCATGTTTCTGGAAATTCCAAAATTCAAAATCTTATTTTAAGAATTGTACTTTGACAATAGTAAAAATAATGAGTTAGTTGGTTTAAAATCTAATGCACAGATGCATCAATAGATCAGTTGCTGGGGGAAGTATTTGTTGGGTTGTAGAGGGAGTCTCAATGGCGTAGTAGCCAACGTGCTGGATTGTGACAGCGGAGTAAGTAAGTTCGAACTCTAGTCGCACTATATCGCTAACTTTCAAAAAAATATCGGGTGTCTCAATATACATGGGACCTATGTAACTGCTAATAATTCTATTAGTAATAATGTTGTGTTTTTTTTGTTTCAGATCTGGAAATAAATAAAGTTGGCGACCTTTATCGAGGGGAGGGCGTTACTCTTTTCCTTGGATTGTTCCACTTTACCCTTGATACGTACCTTATATTGTTGAGTGTTAAGCAAGTAGTTATCAAGTACTATTTTTAAAGTCTTTGGTATGACACGACTTGGGATTGAACCCAGATCTTCCGGACCATTGGCGAACACTCTACTCACTAGGCCAATGCAAATAGAATACTATAATAACTATTAATTCTCGATCACAATACCTCGGACAAAAGAGGAAAATATTTCGCGTCACAACTTATTTGGAGACAATATCACTCAAAACTATCACAAAATAAATGCAATCCATAATTATGATTATGATTTATTACTGAGACAAGAAACTAAAAAAAGAGTGCATGTCATGGAAGCTGATATAATAACCATTAAAAAACATTGATTTGATGTCTCTGATTCAAACGATGCATTTTTTACAATACGTGTTCCATATAACTGCCATTGCGCTTGTCTCAATAATGAATCATTATCATATTAATGGGTTGCATCAATTTTGAGACATCATTTACTCTCCCAAGGATAAGGTATATACCCCCTATTCCTCCAGCTGTGAGTTAAATAGCACTACAATGGTTCTTTTACAAAAATAGATTTAGCATTAAATAACCCACGAAGTTTGATATGCCATTAAAACAAATAAAACAAGATCAGTTGTTACTTACCTTTTCACGTCCTATTTCTTGACTATTGCAATGATATATGCAAACTAACATCCATAAACATTTATGAACATTTGCGTAGGAAAGTGTATCGGATAATATCAAAAGTCCATTCACTTTATCACGTATAATTTAAGACAGTTTTTATTAACCTTTTTTAAACCAAATATTTAATTTCATCTTCCGTTATCTTTTAGGAAAATTTAAAAAGCTAGAAGGTAACCATACAAGGATACGATGTACTGTTTTGAACAAATTCAGAAAGTAGCACCCAACAAAAAATAATTATACAGCCATTTACATCTCATCTCATAAACTATCTAAATAATAAATTAGCTATCTAAATAAATTGTCAAAATAAACTATCTAAATAAACTTTCGAAATAAACTATATAAATAAACTGTCATAAACTATCTAAATAATGATATGATAATTGAAAAATGATCGGAGAACTGAATAAAAAAAATAGAAATATTTATTCAACTCGGGTGAGTCAAAAGTTTTGGAATATTTTGGTACGTGTTGCTTTGCAGTGGGTATATCACGTGACCGAAGAAGTCTAAGCAATAGTTGGTACCCGTAGTAGCTGGTATTATCGTGGTAGTTGGTGTACTGACACATTGAGCATTGCTTCACTTCCTGTGAGATGTGAAACCTGCATAAATGAACGTACGAGTTCGAAGTAGGCCATAAGCAACCAAAAAATATTTGTTGTATGAAAGGTAAAGGCGCACTTGATTACAGAGCAGTAACCAGATGGTTGAAGAAATTTCGCTCGGATTACAAGAACCTCGACCATCAAGCAGGGTCAGGTCTAAAACAGTGGATTCCGAGGCCGTAATCATAGAGGAAAATTTGGTGAGTAGCTCTCGGAGAGTATCAGGTGAGCTTGGCATTTCACCGTTCACTGTGGTTCATCGAATTGTGCTTCATGAAACTTAAATATTGTAAAACCTTTGACTCACCCTAGTATTTTTTCATAGATTTTTTCGACTTCCTGCTTTTAGGATTTCTTTAATAGGAATGCAATTTCAATAACCGAACATACTTTTAAAAACATTTTGTCATATAAATGCAAAATTCAACACCAGAAACGAAAATCATATTTAAATAATTTATTTAATATATACATATTTATTTTCTTTATAGTACGGCTTGTCTTCGTTTGCATTTATTTTATGTTTGCAAAATTTTT
This sequence comes from Sepioteuthis lessoniana, assembly GCA_963585895.1. Taxonomy (NCBI): domain Eukaryota; kingdom Metazoa; phylum Mollusca; class Cephalopoda; order Myopsida; family Loliginidae; genus Sepioteuthis; species Sepioteuthis lessoniana. The sequence continues at coordinate 57,225 of CAUZXS010003520.1, forward strand.
GCTTCTATTAAAATTCTAGCTACTCTATACTAAAAATAAATCAGCCCTTCTCGTTTTGTCTTTCTTTCTTTCTTTGTTCGTTGTTTCCATTTCTTTCGCATTTCTTTTCTTTTTCTTTTCTTTTCTTTACTTTTGAAAATCCTTTGGGACATTCTGTCGAAAGTTCTTCCAGAAAATTCCTCACTGGTCAAATACTCAATATTATCTCCTTAAATTTGAGAAGTCTAATTTGCATTATGCTTTGCATTGATTTCACTTCTTTTATTGTTTTTTTTTTAATTTTTTGGCGGAGGGGTGTTTGTTTGTTTGTTTGTTAATAATTTTCAGTCTTTTTTCTATTTCCGTTTGTTTTCATCCCAATTTGTCAGTCAACATCCGTTCGTAAAATGATCCATATCTGTGCAACGGCTTTTGAACCCATTTCTAAAAAATTATTTTGTCTTGTTTTGAATACCATCTCTTAAAATATTCAACACCTTCAAAACCGTTGAAAACGACCATTAAGCTCGATATCAAGGTACGATAATTATTCGTGTATAATGCGAACTTTTTTTTTCAGATTTTCAAGACTAAAAGCTAGCTAGGGGTGCGCATTATACACGAGAACTAAATAATATCCTGCAGGGTGGGGGAGTCACATGTGTCGCCATGTTCAGGATGGCATGACCAAAAGTAAGTTATATCGATGGTCAGAAACTAACTAATGTATAACGAACACTTCTGTTTTGAAACCGCTACAGAGAAATAGACTCTGGAATGCGTGTTTGTTTCTTCTATGGTGAACTTATTTTTGCCGAAAATCTCTTACATTTACGTGTGAACATGTCTCTTCCTTTGCCGTAAATACGGCGAAAATTTTGTGTTTCGAAACTATATAAATTCTTATCTTCAGTCGATACAAAACAGATAAAAAGTTGAATAAATATTAAATTTGGTGTAGACTTAGCTGCAACAAATTCTAGAGTTAATACTTATTATACAAGACAAATGGTTTTTCCATAATGTCGTAGTCGAAAGTTAGGAATGCGTATTATACACGAATGTGTGTTATGCACGACTAGTTACAGAACTTCATATTTATAGAATCTATATCATTATTCAAAAAATAACTGAATGGCAATTGCAATTGGACACCGACGGACATTTAAAAAACATTGATAAAAACCCATCATCCTTAGAGAATTGAATGCTTTTCAATACTATTTACTTTGGAAGACTTTATTTTAATTCGGAATTTTACTGTTTTATTTGTTTAGTTTTAGAATTTATCTACGTAGATATACGTATGATGAGTATTCAACAGTATATTTTGTATTATGATATTTTGCCCTGTCATCTTCATTCAGAGCTAAATGAATAAATCGATGAATAAAATTATGATGGAAGAGGAAAAAATAAAAAAAATAATGATATCCTTAAAATAATGATACCGTTAAAATAAATCTACAATTGGAGTTAACTCCCTTGGCCAAACATTCAAACAAAAATTGTGTCGTTATCGGGGTAAGTGCAAATGCCGACACCACACTGTTACAATTAAGTTTCAAATTGGAGTGGAAATTGCTTTATTCTCTAAGAGCATTTTAGTGGTATTACGTTAACAACTTACACACACACACATACACACAAACCAGATCATTATAATATAAACAGCATTGATGATCACCTTAAAAGTAGGTCTCTGAATATAATCAACTTTTGCACCAATCCATATCCTATAAAATACCAACACCAATAGATTTTCTAAGAAGTTTGTTATCTATTCAAATCTTTATCATTGCTTGATATAAAACTTTATTCACGTGCGATTATTTTATTATAAGCTTATTTGTTGTAAAATATAGTTCGTGCTTTATTTTAAACATGCACTTCTGCAAATCTTCCAATTAGCTGCATGTTACATTGATGCATTCAAATTATGGCAATTTTAATTGTAATTTTAACTTTCATCTCATTCAACTGAACCAACTACGTAACTATAAAAATGGTCTGATTTGGTAAGCTATCTGCATTATAAGTTGATATGTTATAACAGTATGTATTTCCTCGGTCTTATGCGGTCTAATTTACTCGATTTACCTCGTCAAGCATTGTAAACATGAAATATATATATATATATATATATATATATATATATATATATATATATATATATATATATATATATATATATATAGTAAATGTTCGTTGAAACAGCACTTGTTCTAACGGTGCTATTCAATGAAACGGACGTTGTAATGGTACGATTGTTTTTAAAATTAGAGAATATTTTATATCAGTTAATTCTAAGCAAGAACAACTGAACTGAATTGAAAAAAGTTTAATTCCGATTTCCTGAAAGTTTACCGATTATGACAGACCAGAAGAAGGTCGGAAAATACAAAGACCGAAAAACTGTGCCTATAATAACAATCAAGATAAGGACATTCGTCTGAGTATATTAGAATATAATAATCATAATTCTTCATCTCGGAAATTTAGATAAAAAAAATTATACTGAGAATCATCTTCCGAAATCATGGCCTTTTTAACTTGTTTAAAATAAAATGACGTGTGACAACCAAGAAACAATAACATTCTATAGAAGAATGGATTGATAATAGTTTCCTGGGGTTTTTTCTATAGAAACACAAGAATGCTTTCTTATATATTAGACATTTCACTTCAAATTCTGATTGTAGGCGATATATTTTCCCAAAGAATTATGCTCAAAGTTTCATACAAATAATTTACATGAGTATTATGAGTTGCTTTTAATCTTTCCTTTTCGACTCATAATCAGAATTAACCTTTATTCTTTATCCTATCCAATTAGAATGATAAATAGTAAATGTTATCTTCTTTACGGATAATATATTCCAAACATCTCAGACTAAGAAGATTGACGTTTTACACGTCTTCAGGGTGTTTAAAAAAAGGCAAAATTTCTGTGGTGGTTCCTTTATGATATGATTTTTTTCAAGTCTCTACCTGTTCTCCATTCTTGTCAACACATTATTGGAATATTGGTTCTGCTTTTCTAATAAAGATACCCTCATAGAAATATCTATATTTCTTTTTAATCACTAGTGGCAGATGACAAACATGTACGCTCAAAATTATATCATAAAGGTATTTCCATAAGTGTTAACATCTTTAAATCAAAATTATATTTTGCCTTTGTTTTGAAAAGGTGAGAGGTAAAATCAATTTACTTAATCGATGTGAAAAAAAGGAGATTAAATTAACCACATAAATTAAAGATGGAGGTTACATCGAGCTAATAAAATCGAATTGAATTATAAAATATAACAGGGAAAGAGCAATCAGGAAAGAGGCGTAATAAAAAAGTTGGAAGTACTAGGAAAACGCCTTTCAAAAGAAAATCGAAAGGAAATGTTTGCTTTTAGAAAAAAATTAAAACTATATTCTTCTCCCTTATAAAAAATTATTATTTCAAGAAATCACATTAAGAATTAAGCTAAGTTAGAATATTATTTGATTATGGATTATGAGCGTTTTATATTACATTTAAAATTGCCCAGTTGCTAACTCCTATCTAAAAAGTTGTATCTTAATATTTGTTTAAATGATTATCTCATTTCTAACGTTGAAAAATATTACACGCTTAGTTATAAACTGCTACGAAAAGACTTTCTTTTTTTTTTTTTACTTTTATTCCAAGTGATTTTTTATGTATTTAGTGGGACGGATAAGCAGTTGTTTTTTGTTTTTTTAGCTTTTTCGTGTTTTTGTGTGACTACCTATTATCGATGCTGAATTGATTCGATAAATCTTTGATTTTAATTTTTAAAAAAATTGTTTTTCGCATTTGTTATTCAGAACTGTTTTTCTTCTCAGCCATGTTTTTTTTCTTTGAGTATTCATCAAAGAGACATTGTTTAATTGCTGTTTTTCTTAAAAAAAAATGTCATTGTTATTTTTCTTTTTACAAAATCGACTGAGGTTAAAAGCTTTGCAAAGAAATGGATCCATTCTTTTGGTGCATCTAGTGCAGAAGTAAATACACAGCTCCTTCATCATTCTTAGTATTTTTTAAAAAATCCTTTTAATTTTTAACGTGCAGATTTAGTAAAAATAATTGATTAAAGGATTGTTTGCCGAATTTATACCCTGAGTTAAATGCCTGTAGCGATGGTAACGGTACATTTGACGACGTCGAATTTTGGCCACATAGCAACAGCGATGAAATTCTTGTGGCCTACGAGATACGCAACTTTGGAAATTATAGAGGATTGGGTTTATTGGGGCTTGGTTGGTCCAGACGTTTGACCCACCAGTGCCACGAGAACCATGACCACCGTTAAAACCTCCACCACGACTGTTATTGTTGTTCTTGTTCTTATTGTTGTAATATTTACGAGCTGAGGGTATTTTATTTTCCATCCGCATCCTATATCTCGCCTTGTAAACGTGTGAATGACAATGAAAGCCACTTTCTCCAGCCAGCCGCCCGAGATGGCAACAGGATTTGGGGTCGCCACTATCTGGTAATGAAAACAGAGAAGAAAAACATTAAATAAAACAATTTAAATAATCATTAAAGTAATAATTAAATGCAAATTTAATAAAGTCAAAAAATTTATTCATAGAAGAAAATGCATATATGTATATATATATATTCCTTGATTAGAATCCTATTTCCATCGATAGCGTTCTATTTTTTTAAATTCATCAGCAACTCAGTTTTAAAACCAAAAAACTTTCATAACTCGTTTTAAAAAACAACATTCTTCACTCATGCAAGCAACTTCTGATGATGGCCTATGAAGGGTCCGAAAGCGCTCGGGACAATTTTGGTAAATTCATCCACCAACCTGAAACCAAGACACTTATCAGGAAACTCGAAAGGATATTAATTAAATCATACAGACAAAATTTGTTTTTATTATTTAATGAAACATGCTTAAATGAACGACTGCTGCCTAATTATATATATATATTTATATATATCCAAGGGTCGTTCAAAAAGTCCTAAGCCTCATCCAGAAAGAAAAGAGCGATAGCTAAACATTTTTAATTGAGATCATGGGAATGAGCACTCTGTCAACAAGATGGGTCCCAAGAATGCTGAGACAAGAGAACAAGCTGAAAAGGCTTGACATTTCCAGGAATTTTTTTACTCTCCGACTCTTTCTGGGTGAGACTTAGAACTTTTTGAATGGCCCACGTACATATATCTGACAAGATACTGTTCATATCAAGAAAAGAAATACAAGATAAACTTTAAAATAATAACTTCGATGAGAAATTTAAACCTGTCGGTGTGGCTTACAATACGCTAAGTGTATCCTCTATAGGGCAGTAAGCACCATCCCTTAAAGAAAAAAAAGTTCAGAGAATATGACATTGATAAGGCTCCAGTTCTGGAGATCTGGAAAATATAGAGTACTCCTTCTTTGCAATTACTACCAGATCCCCTCTGACCCGCAGTGATAATTCATATTAGGATCTTATCTATGGGCCAATTAGATCTGTTTAAAAATTATTCATATTCAATACGACTGTGTGAAAAAAAGAAGAAAAAATACTCTTCAGAAATAATTACACAAAAAATGTCATAAAAAAACAATCAGAGCTCATTCGTTTGCACACAGTTAAATGGTTTCTGGTATTCCAATCTATCACTAATAATTCTATTCAGCATTATTTATTCGTTTGCACACAGTTAAATGGTTTCATAATACAAATAATTCAATGTCACATTATTTACTTCTTCACAAATAGAGCTACTTTGACCGCAGTTAGATAGTTTCAAGCATTGCTATTTATTGTTTGCACACAGTTAAGTGATTTGAAGTGTGGGTATCTAACTCTAATACTTCTATTTAGACACAAATGCTTTCAAGCATTGTTATTGAGTGAGAAAAATTCAATTTAATATTTGTCATTTGTTAGGATAAAATTAAAATGTTTTTAGCTCACTAAACGATTAAACCGTTCTATTTGATACATAGATTATACCCTAACCGATAGAAATACTCCCGGTCAGAGTAGACCTGGGAGTAATTGTAATGAAGGGTTACTCTACATTCACCAAAGCTCCAGGAGTGGAACCCATCAGATTATATCCAGGACACTTGTTGGATGAGGTGTTTCCTCTCTGCAGAGATTCACCGTATACTTTAACTTCCTCATCCAACTTTCAAAAAAAGATATTAAATTTGTGATCATGATGTGATGAGCATAGGATATTTAACACCTAAAACATGAAGATTCAATACACACACACACACACACACACACACACACACACACACACACACACACACACACACATACATACACACACACACACACACAAAATAAATAAATAAATATCAAGTTATGAACAAGCAGTCCTTTACTTAAGCTTTATATGGTGCACACAATCATCAGACGCGGAAAAAGTGAGAAAGGGGCCAATCAATCATAATTATATAATGATGCGACGATAAAAGTAGACGTGACTCTCACACGCAAGGAAAATATACGCGAATATATATATATATATATATATATATATATATATAGGGCTGTCCAAATAGTGGATAATTAATATGGAATTAGTCAGGCAGTAAATAACACATAACACATGAGAAATTTATTAATATGTCAACATTTTGACATCAACTCGCTTTTTCGTTCAGCGATTTGTTTTCAGCATGATTTTTTTATCCACACACACACACACACATATTATTTGGTTTCTTTGTTTAATGGAATATCAAATTTTGTGAATTATTTAATGGTAAAGTCATAGTATTTAACCCAAAGCTGAAAAGAATAAAGAGGCTCATATCTTTCCCAAGAATATTTGTCCGAAAGTGAACATAGTAGTTCGACTGGAGTTCGAACTCGCTTACTTCGAGGTCAGTCCGGCACTTTAGTCACTATTCCACGCACGCACGCACGCACACACACACATACACACACACACACACATATATATATATATATATATAGTAAAGTAAGTAAAGTTGGCGACCATAGTCGAGGGCTACCCGAAAGCTCCCTTTTCAATAGCTACTACACAAAGGTGTAGGGGAGGGCGCTACCTCTTTCCCTGGATTGCTCCACTTTACTCTTGAAATACACCTTATAATGCTGTTAAGCAAGGGGGTATCAAGTACCAATTTTTGAGTCTTTGGTATGACTCGCCCTGGGATTGAACAACGGTCTCCCGGGCCTTTGGCGAAAATTCAATGTGTCGGTCTACTCTGTAGTTATAAGGTCGCATCACATGCACCCCTCCATATATATATATATATATATATATATATATATATATATATATATATATATATATATATCGAAATTTTGGTAATTCTTATTCTAATTTCTTTGTTCAAAAGTTTTTTTAATTTGAAGCTGTATAAGCATGTCAAAATTATAATGAAATTTATTTCTTTTAACAATTTTATGAGTGGATTTTTATAATTATTTCTATGGCACTTCAAAGAAGCATACATGAATACTGTACTCGTATCTCAGACACAAGTTCTTGAACTGCACTGATACCACACTCTAATCCTAGGTAAGAAATGCCGATTGATACTAAACACACAAATCACATTTGGTTTGATCTTTTTCTTTGATTGCATATAAACCATTGTGAGTTATTTAATGCCAAAACCATCCTTAGAGAAGAACAATAGTGGTGTTATTTAACTCATAGCTGGGGAGGATAAGCACAAACATTTGGATCTTAAATCTTAAAATATGATCTTAATACAAAAGAGGACGTTATAACACGACTGAAGTTCAAACTTACTTACAACGCTGTAACAGTCCTGT
>CAUZXS010003520.1:70000-110000 GCA_963585895.1 Sepioteuthis lessoniana
TAAATTTCCGAGATAACAGAGGGGGTATATTGGTGTTGTTAAGTAAAAGTTTTGCAAAAAAAAACCGCTTCAAGCATGTCCATACCAATGTAAACTTCACATTTTGGATTTGGATCCCTTTTCTTTCAATAATGAAATTAAAATAGCACCAATCCAGTTCTGGGGCACAGGAAAACCCAACATACGTCAAACATCAGATGATGGATCTCAGTAGAAAGCTTGTCACCCCCAAGGAGAAAGACGTCAATGGGAATGCCGTAAAATCTAGTGCTTTTCCAGTATTAATTTCTTTAATCATTTTTAGGAACTCCCCAATCGTGGGAGGATCCATTATCTCAAGGATAATATCCTTTTGAAGCAAACTTCACACCATAGCATGCACATAAATATAACATGTATATATAGACATGTGCATACATCTAACGATGTAAAGCTATCAGTAATTAGTTGGGTAGACTAACTTTTTAACCTTCTTAAGGTAACCTATTTGAGAAAAGGTAAAGTCGGAATTCAAACCAGTTGTTCACTGCTTAAGATATATGCATTCATATTTACATATACATAAATATATAATACACACACATACACAGACACACAGACACACACACATATATATATATATATATATATATAAGTTCATCGACTATAGTCTAGGGCGACCCGAAGGTTCCCTTTTCAATAGATACCACAGGGAGGTTTTGTGGAGGGTGCTACTCCTTTTCCTGAACTGCGCCATTTACCCTTGATCCATACCATATAATGTTGAGTGTTAAGCAAAGAGGCACCAAATACCATTTTTTGAGTCTTTGGTATTGAAACCCGGTTTCCCGAGCCATCGGCGAACACTCACACAATTAAGCTAAATAGTGTATTTAGGCAGCAGATTTTCTAGTGGGTATATTTTCATTTCAACTGATTTTTTATCGCTCAAACGGGTTTCTGAGAGTGCAATGTAAATGTTGTACAGAGCAAACTCCTTCGCCATTATGCTAGTTCGTCGTTCAGATATGCTCGGCCCCTTGGGGTCAAAAAGTGTCTTGACATTCCATATTCTCACCCTTGATCTATATTTTTTATTTTCTATTCGTGTTTCTCCTGTTGTTCTGGACAGCCGTCAAGCCGGGAGTTACTGAGAAACTTGATGGCTTAACAGGCGTTTGTTTGGATCACTTTTTCCGGACCCTTCCCAATTTTCTGGGTGAGCAGTGCTACTCAAGAAAACATCTATGATCTTGTCGAAGCATATTGCAGCTCTGTCAGCAATCAGCGTGGTTAAACGGACCTTAAGCCGTTCACATTCAAATTCGTGACAAAGTACTCCCAGCTCCATAAACCTTTAGATGACGCCCCACCTTTCGTCGCAGTGGAACTTGAGGAGATATCTGTACATTTTCATGTCAATGCTACATACTTGTTGAACACGTATAACACTTTTTCCTCGCCCAAAATTTGATATCAAGTGACGAGTCAAAGCAAGATGACTGAATGATTATGGAGGCCGCATGTTTTAGTATCACTGAGTTTGACCTATTCTGTACTATCGAGTATCCACTATTTGATTGTCACGGAGTTATATATCTCCAGAACTACAAGTAGCAGGCAATATAGCACCACTAGGGTGGACCATCCAACACTGTTAGGGTTTTAGTCATGTTGGTTTTTCTTGCAAAAGACGCGGGCTGATGGTAAAATAATATATATATATATATAGTTAGTAGGTTAAATTGGCCGACCGTAGTTAGGGGCGACCTGAAGGCTCCCTTTTCAATAGCTACTACACTTGAGGTGTAGGGGAGGGCGCTACTCCTTGCTCTGAATTGCTCCACTTACCCTTGAACCGTACCTTATAATGCTGAGTTAAGCAAGGGGGTATCCCATTTTTTGAGTCTTTGGTATGACTCGACCCGGGATTGAAAACCGGACCATTGGCAAACACTTTTAAAAAATGACTGTGGGTCTATACATGGGTTTGTGTGAGTAGTTATAACGAAAAAATATAACATTTGACTATCAAAAACAAATATGTTCTGATTCAGTATCACCTAAGGTCGATTTTGGTAAAAGAATTATCATGGTAAAGTTTATATAAGCGATGAGATTTTGAAATAAAAAATATGTAATGATACAGCAAACGCTGGTGTGAAAAACTTTCAATGGAGTAAATAATAATAATAATGATAATAATAGAAAACGTACCCAAAATTTTCATGCGTTTCAAATGTTTAAGCATAGTTGGGAAAAAATACGGTTATGATGTAAAATCTAAATAGATGACTCCCGGAAAGACGAAATGGTTCCCCAGAGAGATGAGATGATTCTCCGGAAAGACGAGGTGGTTCCCCGGGGAGATGAGATGATTCTCCGGAAAGACGAGGTGGTTCCCCGGAGAGATGAGATGATTCTCCGGAAAGACGAGGTGGTTCCCCGGAGAGATGAGATGATTCTCCGGAAAGACGAGGTGGTTCCCCGGAGAGATGAGATGATTCTCCGGAAAGACGAGGTGGTTCCCCACAAAAATGAGGTGACTCCTCGGAAAAACGAGGTGATTCTCCGGAAAAATGAGGTGACTCCCCGGAAGAAGAAATGACCCCTAAAAAAGTTTGGGTAACATTCTGGAAAGATGGAAAGACAGAAGCTAATATCCCAACATAGTAAACACAAGCGAAAATACTCTTAAGGAGCCGTAGAGGGTAGGGAGAATATATTACCCATTTGATAGACTAATGGATCAACGATCTGCAATTGAACCCAGCAAAAATGTGCAGTTGGGGTGTAGATATTTTAACAATCTGTGAGGATTGCACATTTATAAGGCACGCTGATGTAAGCAATGTAATCTGATTGAAGAATGTAAATCGAATGATGGGATGATGAATCACTATTCAACGCTTTATCATTAAGAGAAATAAGAGACACTATAGATAAAACAAAACAAAGATTATTTGACACGAGTGATCGAGGTTAATTATTATTCATCAATATATAATATCATTGAGTTTATTCATATTTTTACTTGGTGCATCACTTTTTAGATTTTTTTCTTTTAATTTTACCTTCCACGTCTTTAGAGTACAATAATTATGAAACTAAGTGATTCTAAAGTTTTTGAAATGAATAAATTATTGCCGACTGTATATAAATCTATTTATTTTTATTCATCAATGACGTTGTGTTTATTAGTCACTTTACTCATATTCTACCGTTTATTGTTTATAGTAGATTAGCAGGGATACCCGGCGTTGACCGTATATTATATAACAAATTAACACAAGTATTATATATATATATATATATATATATATATATATATATATATATATATATATATATATATAATTTGAAGGATGAATACATAATATGATACAAAGAATAAATGAATAGATACATGAATAAATAATGATCATTTCTTCTCTAATCTACTTTAAAATATACCGTTTTCTTGAAGCAATGAAAAAGATGCCCATTCATTTAAATTGCCAGGACTTATATATATATATATATATATATATATATATATAAAGTGGGGGTGAATATCAGTGATAGCGCATATATAATTTAGGATAGAGTAGACATAGTCAATTGTGCTTGTTAATAGTCAGTTTCTCGCCTATACAATCATCACATCAGTGATTAGTATATATATATATATATATATATATATATATATATATGATTAATATATATATATATATATATATATATATATATATATATATATATATGATAAAAATAAGTGAATAAACCAAACACTTACAACGGATTTAGTTGCAATATTTCATTCTTTATTTAAGGGAGAACTTATTCAGACAAAATCTTTTTTTGATTTTTTCAACATTTTAGCAATTGAGGAAATAGATTAGATAATGGTGAAAATGTAAAGAGATATAAAGGGTGGGAAAGGGTCTAAAGACAAGACAAAGAAAGAAAAGGTAGGGAAATAGATATAGGTTTGAGTGATGGTAGTAGGGGTTAATGGTTTTGACTGTGGCCATTTAGGTAGATGTAGTTAAGTGTCCTTTATAGGACACTTAACTGCATCTGATATGAGGCTCAAGTTCTAGAAATCTACGGAATGTGGAGTAATCCTTCATTGTCATTACTCTCAGGTCCACTCTGACTCGAAGTGGTTGTACCTGTTAGAGTCCCAAATAGATAAGTGTAAAAATCATTCATATTCGATAGGACCGAGTATAAACAAAAAAAATTATAACGCATAAGAAACAATTTTATAAAAAATATAAATCAGAATTCTCAATGAAAGCGATTCCTTTATCTCAAAGCATAAAATAATCCTAGACGCATTGACATGCCTTTAAAATTAAGCAATCATATTTTTGATATATACATATATTTAGATAGCCTGAATTTAAACGTTTATCTATCCATAGAATAAATCAGGAATTTAAGAGTTGCCTTAACACGATATACACAAATGAATATATTTATATAATGACGGTTGTGCAACGTAAGGTACTTCAACAGTATCTCACGAAATCCCTGCATACATATTTGTCAGTTTCTAAGAGGAAAATATTCTGCACTCCCAAAATTATCAAATCACATTCTATTCCCTATCCAATAACTTAGTTGGCAACTGTAGTCGAGGGTGACCAGAAGGCTTCCTTTTCAATAGCTACTACACCAAGGTGTAGGGGAGGGCGCTACTCCTTTCCCTGGATTGCTCCACTTTAGCCTTGGTACGTACCTTATATTACTGAGTGTTAAGCAAGGATGTATCAAGTGCCATTTTTAAAGTATAACGCGACCTGGGATTGAATCCAGAATTTAACATAGGATTAAATTATGAGCAAAAATCCCCTAGTATTTTATATTTGTCTTATTGGTCAGGCCATCTGATTGCTACCATAACGCATTTTCATTTTCTTTTCAATCTCGTTATCGCAGTGGGAGTCTTCCGAGTAATCGGTTTCGATCTCTGGGATTCCACCGTTCGAGTACACCGATTATTTGCGAGCTTTGTGATATGCCTGACTCAGTGGAACTTTGGATTTCGGTACTCTGCGATCACGTCCTTAATTCTACTCCAATCACAGATTACCTCGCTTCGAATGAAATCGAAGAAGTGAAAGCGTACTTTTACTTAGGATGGGTGGTATAATATATGCCGAGATATGGATGCAGAAATCACGCTAAGAATAAGATCAGAGTGGAAGGCATTTAGCATGATAAAAAAAATGTACACCAAAGCAAAGCTGGACAAGATCTTAGAGTTAATCTCTTCAATTTCACTGTCTTTCCTGCGTTGTTACATGCAAGATAAATGTGAGTTACCATACAGAAAAAAAAAACAAAAACTGGTATGCTGAGAATATCGTTGCGTAAGCCCATCCGAAGCCAGGTATTTCATTTATGCGTTGATAAATAAACATTACTTTTTGTTCACTCTTTTAAGGCTTATTTCTTTATACATTAATGTTTATATTCATATTTATATATTTGTATTAATCAAGAGAATAAACTGTAAATCTTCTTATTTCAGAAGCAAAACAACGTAATTTCTTAAACAACAATTCAATGACATGAACGACTTTCAATTTTGCTTGTCTTACAACAAACCACGTAGATTGGTTCTTAATTCTTCTTGGGAAATTCGATTCCCATGTATAACAGTCAATAATCCACAACCTGTCAACGGGGTTTAGAATACGCTGATTGTATCCCTTACAGAGGGCTAAAAATCTCCTCCACAAAAAATGGGGTGTCTTGGATTAGACACATACATCTAATGGTGCGGCTCCAGTTCTGGAAGTGTTAATATAATGTAGATATAGACGTATAATGAACGCGATTGCTTAACCTCTGGGCATGAAATAACCCTTAGACGCGTTGACATGCCATTAAAATCAATTGATCTGAATAATTCTCTAACTACACATCATATAAAAAGTATACTTTCAATTATTTCTTTATATTCTGTACCTCAAATTTTCAGTGAGCATTAGGTTAATTAATATATACCATATCCATACTTAATCATGTACGGTGAAATTCCCGCATTGGTATATGTACTGATTTGATTTCTTTGTTTTTAATGGCATATTAACCTTTGTGGGTTATGTAATGCCAAATCCAGTGTTGAAAAACAGTATTGGTATTACTTAACTTTTAGATTAATGGGGTTAATTCTTTTTTGAAAGGTATTTGTATGAAAGAGAACGTAACTTCGTAACTAAAGATTGAACTCGCATACTAGGATCTTGCAACTCAGCGTTTTCACCATTGCGCCATGGAGACTCTTTATAACATGCTGGACTGCGACATCGTAATAACCGAGGTCGAACTCCATTGCAAATTGAAATGCAAGCAACCTCGTCCAGGATTTGAACTCGATTGATTCGTTGTTCGGATTTATGGCATATCAACCTTTGTAGGTTATTTAACACTAAATCCATTTTTATACAAATAATCAGTCCTATTTAAAACAATTCAGTTTAGTACAAAGTTCGATTGTCAAAAATATTTCTATTTCAAACAATTCAGTTTTGTCAAACAATTCCAATTCAGCCAATTCAGTTTTGTATAAGTATAGATTTTGTTTACGCGCAGTTAAATGCCAAAACAGTTCTATGTTAAATAATTCAGTTTCAATGTCAAAAACAGTTCCATTTCAAACAATTCAGTTTAGCATAGCACACGGTTTAAATGTAAATACACCGTTTAATTGTCAAAAACATTTCTATTTCAAGCTATTCAGTTTAATCAAACATTTTAATTCAAACATTTCAGTTTAGCATAAGTAAGCAGTTTAGTTCTATTTAACAAATAGATAGGTTCCTACCAGGTGCTACCATTCCGGGCCAGAGTGGACCTAGGAGCAATGGTAATGAAGGGGTGCTCCGCATTCCTCAAAGTCCTTGCATCACAGGAACCTTACCATCAGATTGTTTAGTGTCATATCCTGTACACTCGTTGGGGTCTTACTCCTCTGCAGGGGTGCAGTCGGTGTATTCTACAGCCCCAGCAAACTGGGCAAGTTTGAACTTGAGTCGTCGCATCTATTTCCTGTACTGATAACCATCATACTACTAACGCCTCCACATACTCTAGAGTATTGAATAAAGAGTTCTCGGTATTGATATAACTAGGTTTCATGCCTTTATCCTTCTGATCATGGATAAATAACTGCTTATTTGTTATGGATTCTAACACGTTAGACTGACAACAAATTTACAACAAATATGTTGCGCTTTCAAACAAATAATTCCATGCAAAATTCTATTCTCAACTGTAAAAGCCATTTACTACTGATTCTTTCTTATTTGTTGTCTGTTTAACATCTTGTAATCCAAATATGTTCACTGTTTCGAGTAAACTCAAGTCAGACACAAGGCTATGATTTTAAAGCATTCACTAAAGACTTCATGAGTAATAATTGAGTATTTATCCAGCCACGACCGAGATGCGACACAAGATCAACTTTTAAGCTGAGTACAGTTGGTTTGAATTCAAAGTTTTCCTTCTTCTAGATTGGTTGCCTAGCCAAAGCTAAGTCTTTCCCACGATTTTGTGAGAAGAGTTGAATTCATTTCTCAAGGGCATTAGCACGAAGTGAAACGCAAAAAACTTCGTCTAGGATTCGAACTCGGATGTTCGATTCCATTTTCTACGACGATATTCTGTGTGTGTGTGTGTGTGTGAATATATTGGGTGAAATGTACGGTAGAACAGAAGAAATTATGACATGAAAACCAAGATCTGGGGGGAGTATTTATTATTTATCATTCCCTTGTTATGCCTCTTTGAGTACATCCATTTTTTTACAATCTTCTCGCATCAATATTTAAAGAATAAAACATG
Source organism: Sepioteuthis lessoniana (assembly GCA_963585895.1). NCBI lineage: Eukaryota > Metazoa > Mollusca > Cephalopoda > Myopsida > Loliginidae > Sepioteuthis > Sepioteuthis lessoniana. The sequence goes on from CAUZXS010003520.1 coordinate 77,819, forward strand.
TTAGCACAGAAAATATACAATATTGATACAGTATCTACATACTAACCAAATGCTGTTATGATATGATACTTCTGAGATATGCCGTCTTAAATTATTTTTCTTACCATTTTTTAAAAAAATCTATCCAATTTAATTCAAAAGATTTTTACGTAATTATTGAGTAATGGGATTAATCAATTTTTTTCAAAAATATATTACTCTATAAGCAAAAAAAAAAAAAATCCAATTGGTTCGTAGACGAAGATTTTGAAATTTGTTTGGGCAGTAAATTTTCAGTCGAGAAGAATTATTGAAAAATGTCTGCCATAATTAGAAATTCTATACATCATTTTGAAAGTTTCAATTTGATGACCTCTTATTCTTCTTTCTTGTAAAGTAAAGTAAAATTGGCGACCTTAGTCGAGAGCAACCCAAAGGCTTCCTCTTCAATAACTACTACACTTAAGTGTAGGGGAGGGCTCCACTTCTTTCCTTGGATTGCTCCACTTTACCCTTGATCTCTACCTCATAATGTTGAGTGTTAAGCAAGGAGGCATTAAAGTCTACTTTTTGAGTTTTTGGTATGACTCAACCAGAGACTGAATCCCGGTCCCCCGTGCCATTGGCGAACACCCTACTCACCAGACCAAAGGGCCGGTATATGTAGTAAAATAAAGTTGGCGACTTTAGTCTTGGGTGACCCGAAAGATCCCTTTTCAATAGCTACTACACCGAGGCGTAAGGGAGGGTGGTATTCCTTTCTCTCGATTGCGCCACTTTACCCTTGATCCTTACCTTATGATGCTTAGTGTTAAGCAACGAGGTATCAAGTACCATTTTTTGAGTCTTTGGTATGACTCGACCAGGGATTGAACCCCGGTCTCCCGGACGATTGTCGAACACTACTCAAGCCTAATTTTTCTCATATCTCCCAGTAAGTACAATCTTCAACTCATTTTAATACTTTTGTCATGCTTCTTCTTTGTGTGTTTTTCAATTTTTATATCTAGACAGAGGAGCCCTGGCCGAAGTATTTATTGACTAAACATTCATCTGATTTTTTTATAACTGTTTCTGAAGAATTTTTTCTTTTTTTTTCATTTTTTTTTTTTTTGCATGCAGTCTAATCGAATACGAATAATTTCTAAACAGATCAATTTGATCCTTAAATGGGACCTTGACATGTACTTTCACTTCGACTCGGAGTGAACCTGGGAGTAATGGCAATGAAGGGGTGCTTCATACTCTCACAGTCTCCAGAATTGGAGCCTCAACATCAGAAGCAGTTTAGTGTCATACCCAGGAGATCCCTTTTTACGAGAGTTTGAGGGGGAGGTCTTACCGCTCAGCAGATGATCATATTCAAAGCCCGTCGATAAAGTACAAAAACAGATGAATAAAAGAAAAAAAGAAACAAGCATTAAAAGTTACACTATTCTTTATGTAAAAATATGTTTATATACGTAAATACACGCAAAGAAACAGAATCGGTTCTCCGTGGCGTCGTGGCTAACGCGTCATACTGCGATATCCCATTGCGTGAGATCGAACTCTAGTCGCGCTATTTTGTTTAATTTTAGACAATTACCATAGGGAAAGTTATCGTCTCAGTTATAGGCTAAATAGTACCAATATTGTCCTTATATCAGGATGGTTTTGGCATTAAATAACCCACAATGTTTGATATACCATTAAAGAAAGAAACCAAACTAAACCCATAGAAACCAACATGGGAATATTGAAAAGTAATTAATACGAACACACATACACATGGATATTTATTAGAATGATTACGACAGAAACTACTATACAATGTTGGGGAAGAGGTTCTGTCTATCAATGTGAGAAACATTAAAGACACGAATATGACAATACCAATAGGCCGAACAGCCATTGCAAAAGAAAAGTAGGGAAAAAGAACAAAAGATTTTAACAGCAATGCCATCCGCTCGACGAACAATAACAGCTGGAATAACATCAATCGAAATAACAACCGCAACAATAGCAACAGCTAAAACAACAACCAAATTCTCAACACTTTTTTTTATCATCCTTGTGCGATTTTTCTTACATTAAATGTTTATTGAACGGTATATATCTAAGAATTCTTGCCTTTCAACATGACATGCTTAACTCTAATAAATTCTGAGACAACTTTCCGTGGGAAGAGAATTATTTGGAATTATTCTGGCAGAACATTCGACGCGCAAACCTTAACAGATTTTTTTCTTTCTCATCTTTTACTTGGAAATAATCGGGCAAAAATTCCTCTAAAGGCATTTTGTTTTAAATATGTTACGATTGCTTATTGTTGAAAATATAGTTATCTATAATACTTTGCGATGGCTGAAGATGTGGGTCATCCAGTGAGAATCCATCTCACTTACACTGGTCGGCTAAACGAGCTTGCTAACTATTATACCACGTGATGTGCTATTTGCTATTGAAAATACACCTATATCATTAGTGGAAACCAAAATAATTACCGACATAAAATTTTGGAAATATTTACGTATGCATTGGAACCACCCCCTTTTCTCTCTCTCTCTCGCTCGATCGCTAACCCACTCGCTTTTCTTTTGCCCCCAAAATGTATTCTTTCATTTACTTTCTCCTTTTTTCATCTCCCACCATAACCTTTATATTTCAGTCTTTTCTTTTTTCCCTATCATTTCGTTTTTTTTTCTATCTTTTTCTATTTTTTCTTTCGTTAATCTCTCTTCTTTCTTCCGATTCTTTCTATCTGTCTCTCTGTCCATCTGACAATATATATATATATATATATATATATATATATATATATATATATATATATTCAATATTGGTAAATAATTCAAGTATAAATTCTCTTCGAAATAAATATATATACATATATATATATATATAATCCGAGGAAATCCAAAGGGTAGGAGTATCCAATTTGAGTGCTCAATGTCAATATATATATATATATATATATATTCAATATTGGCAAATAATTCAAGTATAAATTCTCTTCTAAATATATCTATATACATGAATATATATATATATATATATATATATATATATATATATATATATATATATATATATATGTGTGTGTGTGTGTGTGTGTGTGTGTGTGTATAATCCGAAGAAATCCAAGGGGTAGGAGTATCCAAATTGAGTGCTCAATGTCAACTGCTATCAGCGAATAATTAATTTGAGATTAAAGACACATCAAAACTCAATGTGCAGAGCCCAAAAATTCTTTTTATATAAAGACAAAAAGAAAAAAAAACCACTTCTTTAGTGTCATTATAAATTTAAATCCCATTCTCGCCGGAAGCAATATAAGAACAGCCTAAAAAATCTTCGAGCAACGTCTGATGATGGTCATCTCTACCAGAAATAAATTTATAATGACACCAAAGAAATGAATTTTTCCTTTTTATTTTTATACAAAAAGAATATATATACATATATATATATGTATATATATGGAAAAAACTGGAAATAAATCTGTCAGTATGAAAATGTACAGCAATGAAAAACATAAGTTCTTCAAAGGACGATTATTTTTATAGAATCAATTTGCCAGCGTTAGGCATTTCGGTTTTTAGACCTTCATTAGGGCATTTGAAGAATTAAATAATACGACAAAGTTTCAAAACATTTTATTTCCTAAGGTTAAATTCTGTTTTAAATTTGCGTGAAGAAATTAACGGTTCAAAATTTATTGTAAAAGTATCCATATCACATCTATCTATCTATATATATACGAAGATCATTAAATAAGTTTCCAGATTTTTTTTTTTTCGTATGGGCACTTTTATTGATAGTACACACATGGAACACTAGTCCCCTTCGAAGTAATCTCCTCCGGCTGCAATGCACTCGTTCTACCGTTCCAACAACTTCTGAAAGGCCCCATGGAAGTCCTCTTGTGTGAGCGAGTCAATGACCTTCGTCACAGTCTCTTTCATCTCCTCAATTGTCTCATAACGACAGCCTCTGAGCTTAGGGAATAACCAAAAGTCACAGGGACCAACGTCTGAACTTTAGGGAGGCTGAGGGACTATCTTGATGCCCATCTTGGTCAAATAGTCAGTGACAAGGATGGTGTTGTGGACTAGTGCATTGTCCTGATGGAAATGCCACTGACCTGATTTGAAGAGTGCTGGCCTCTTCTCTAGGAATCTCTGTCTGAACTCCCTTAAAACCTCTACATAGTAACCCTAACCCTAACGCTTTGGCCAATCAACTCTGGTCTGTTGACTTCCTTACTCCTCCCACACCTCTCATCATCCCCCACAGACTCCCTGCCTTCTTTGAATTTCTTATGCCACTCAAAAACTGATACTCGATTCATGCAAGATGCCCCAAAAGCAGTCTGAAGCATTCCATACGTTTATGCGGTGGCATTTTTTCCAAGTTTAAAACAGAGTTTTATTGCATATCGTTCTTCTAAAGTGTCCTCACATCCAGATTGCATTTTTAAAATTCACCAGGTGTTACAACCAGGCTTTAGTAGGGTGTATTCCAGTTCCTGCTGTAGCTGTTCATTTAAACCTGAAATCATAAAAATTGGTTAGTCATCTCATAAGATGTATAGCAATAACATAGTGAATTTTCAAGAGTCTCCGACAATTTTAAATGCCGGTACAAAAAGTCTGGAAACTTATTGAAGGCACCACAAACACACACACACACACACACACACATATATATATATATACTCCCCTACCCCCATAGGGTTGAGTTCTCTGGCGAAGAAGTAATCGTGTTGCCATCAGCGTTCATTGCAAGCCTCTTCGTATTTGAATTGAGGTCTCGGCAGCCGTTAAACGGATGTATGTAAACAATAGTAATTGTGATTCATAACCGTTTAAAATTTACTTCGCAGCTAATGGCTGCTCGTGGCTGAATGGTTAGAGGCTTCGGCTTGGTGTTTGAGTCAAACCGGGTTTTGATCCCAGCTATGGGTAGCTACTGTCTAGCCACACTGATGAGTTCTGATAGAACGAAACAGATCTGTCAGTGGATGACTATATATATATATACACTTACACACACGCATATTTGCCTCGTTGGCTGGGACTATTGAATAAACTGACTGAATTTCTGCAGTGGTGTAAGCCCCCACTAACGAGTGTCCTGTATATTACACTAAACAATCTGATGGTGAGGTTCCAGTGATGGTGGAGCTTTGGGGGATGTGGAGCTCCCAGATCCACTCTCCTCCGGAATGGTAGCACCTGATAGAGCCCTATCTATGGGTTAAATAGAACTAAACTGCGTACTTATGTTGGACTGAATTGTTTGAAATAGAACTGTTTGACTAAGCTGAATCGCTTGAAATGGAAATGTTTTTGACGATTAAACTGTGTACTTATGCTAAACTGAATCGTTTGAAATAGAACTGCTTATATGTATAAAAATTGATTTGGCATTAAATAACCTACAAAAGTTGATATGCCATAAAACCCAAGCAACCAAGCAACCAAGCAACAAACCAAGCAACTAAACAATCTAATGGTGGGGTTCCAGTAATGCTGGAGCTTTGGAGAATGCAGAGCACCCCTTCATTGCCATCACTCCCAGGTTCACTTTGGCCCGGAGTGGTAGCGCTTGATAGGGTCCTATCTATGGGTCAAATAGAACTAAAAAGCGTACTGATTGTAAATTGAATTGCTTGAAATAGAACTGTTTTGACATTCAAACTGCGTACTTATGGAAAACTGAATCGTTTGAAATGGAACTGCTTTTGTATGCTAAACTGAATTGTTTGAAATTGAACTGTTTTGACAAAAATGATACAAAACTGAATTGTTTGAATTAGAACTGTTTGACTATACTGAATAGCTTGAAATAGAAATGTTTTGACAACTAAAATGTGCACTTTTACTAAACAGAATTGTTTGAAATAGAACTGTTATTTGTATAAAAATGGATTTGGCATTAAATAACCTACAAAGTTTGATATGCCATAAACATGAAAACAAACAAACAAACAAACATACGCATATAAATATGTGTGTATGTGTGTGTGTGTGACAATATTTATATTTAGTTCATATGTACCAATTATAAACGTTCTAAAACATATTATCCATCATAGGGATTTCATATCCTGAATACTGTTGTATATTATATCATCATCATCATATCGCGCTGGTAGCACGGATATCCCTGACCCTCTCTCGCCACTCCTCCCTATCGTTCATCGCCCTAGGTAGGTCTTCAGGACAACATCCCGTATCCTCACATAGCTGCTGAATGTATGTTCGTGCTGGTCGTCCTGCTTTTGCACAGCCATGTGTGGGGGTCCATATGAGTATATCTCTTATGAGTTCGTCCCTGCTTCTCCAGCAGTGTCCTGCATGTCTGGTTCGTCTAACTTGAATCGTTTTCGTGATAGGGGGCAGGTGGCCGTACAGTTGGTGTCATGTGGGGTGTTGCCGCCAGGACTTGTTTAAGATTGCACGTAGCATTCTTGTGTAATTGCCGTCTAGCTTCTTCTCCAGCCGTTTTGTTACCGTCCATGTAGTGCAGCCATATAGCAGTATCGATGTGACCTCTGCCTAAGAGAAACTGCGTTTCATTTTATCGGTTAGGTCTGATTTCCATATAATCGATAGCCTATTGATAGCTGTCCATGCTTTCGCTAATCTCGTTTCGATGTCCTTTTCGGTTGATTCGACGCTGCTTCCTAGCTCAGATAGACTACGTCCTTATAAACAAGAAATGGAAAAATAGTGCACTGAATTGCGAAGCATACTCCTCTTTTGAGGGTGTGTCCACCGATCACCGAATAGTCACGGCGAAAATACGGTTAAGCCTACGAAAAAACACCAAACGAACAGCGACCACCAAACACTATGACTGGGCCATATTGAACAACAGAGATATAAGAGATAAATACGTATTAGAATTAAGAAACAGATTCGAAACACTACAAGAAAAGACCGAAAAAAGTACACCAAACGACGTATATGAAAATTTCGTCAATGCACACCTCGAGGTAGCAGCGAAATGCATTCCCACAAAACTCAAAACTAAATATAGAGTCCCATGGGAAACTTTAGCAGTGAGAGAAAAACGTGCACTAGTGAAAACAGCCTCCAAAAACTATCGAAAAAACCTAACAAACACAAATCCCTTAAAACTAAAAACGGCACAATATCAATTAGCAGGCATATATATAAAGGAACAGACAGAATACATTCAAAATCAGATAGATAAGATTAGAAACTCGGTGGAAGATAGACAATCTAGGATAGCCTGGCAAACAATAAACGAAGTGAGTAGAAGAAAGAACACAGCCAAAGCAAAACTGAAAGCAGCAAACCAACAAGAAAGAATAAAACTGTGGAAACAGCACTTCGAAAACTTACTCGGAAACCCACCGAAAATAACACAAGAACCAATCACCAGAATAATTAGCAAACAATTAGACATTAAACTAGGACCGTTCACACAAGAAGAACTCGACTCGGTTCTCAGAAAAATTAAAAATAGGAAAGCTGCAGGGCTGGACAAAATTCCCCCGGAAGTATGGAAGACCAGACAATTCGACGACATACTGCTCCGACACTGCAACGCAGTATACAATCAAAATCCAATAGATAGATGGATGAAGGGATGCATACTCCCCTTCCCTAAAAAGGGGGACTTCGGATTAGCCAAAAACTACCGAGGCATAACACTTACATCCATAGCAGCCAAAATCTACAATGCCCTACTACGAAACCGCATAGAACCCGAAATCGACAACATACTTGGAAAAAGCCAAAATGGCTTCCGAAAAAATAGATCCATGACCTCACAAATATTAACCATCCGTAGAATCCTTGAAGGTGTACGGGCAAAAAACCTACAAGCGACATTAATATTTGTTGACTTTACCAAGGCTTTCGATTCCATTCACAGAGGAAAGATGGAACAAATCCTACTAGCGTACGGCATACCTAAAGAAACCGTAGCGGCAATAACGATTCTCTATAGAAACACTAAAGTAAAAGTACGATCACCAGATGGAGACACAGAATACTTCGACATTGTAGCAGGTGTACTACAAGGGGACACGCTGGCTCCGTACCTCTTTATCATTTGTCTAGACTACGTACTTAGAACATCGATTGACAAAATCAAAGAGAATGGCTTCGAACTGCCGAAGAAAAGAAGCAGAAGGTACTATTTACCAACCCCTCCGCTCGGGCAGGATATGACACAAGGTCAATTTTTAAGCGGAGTTTAACAGGTTTGAATTCAGAGTTTTCCTTCTCCTAGACTAGTTGCCTAACCATGGCTGAAGAACCTAGTCTGTCCTACTATTTACCCATAGCTGGAGGGAGAATTATTGGATTCATACCTTTCCCAAGGGTATTAGTGCTATGTGAAATGCAATCAGTCTCGTCCAGGATTTGAACTCGTATCGCCGTGTTCATTTCCTACGGCAATAACGACTACACCACGGGCAGAAGCAGAAGGTACCCCGCAAAAACAATTACCGACGCCGACTACGCCGATGACATAGCGATACTGGCAAATACACCTGACCAAGCCGAAACACTACTGCATAGTTTGGAACGAGCAGCAGCAAGCATAGGCCTCTATGTTAATGCACACAAAACGGAATATATGTGCTATAATCAAACGGGGGACATCTCCACTCTAGAAGGAACCCCTCTTAAACTAATAGACAAATTCACTTACCTAGGAAGCAGCGTCGAATCAACCGTATATTATATATTTTATCTTATATTGCAACTTTATTCAAATAAACAAAACATATCTATCCATTTTCTGCCTCTGATCTATCTATCTATCATGATGAAGCTAAATTTTTTTGAATAACGGATTTTATAACTTTTCTGCACCAATTTGACCAAACGAGGAGACAAATTAAAAAAAAAAACAAAACAAAACAAAAAATAAAACAAAACAAAAAACAAAACAAAAAAAAAAAACACAAAAAAAAACGGAACTCTGATAGGTTATTTATTTATGCTTTTGTTTTTGTTTTTTAAATAAATTTTTAGCCCAGTAAGGGTCGATGCGGAGTGTTGCAAGTTAGGTGACACCTATGACTGCTGAATCACGGACTGCTCAGCCACCAAAATCCAGTTCTCAAGTATTACGGCTTGCCACCCATGGTCAACAGGTGGCCTCGTTGTGGGGGTCTTACCTCTTTGCAGAGGTGCAGTGGTGTATTCTACGGCTCCAGTTGACAGAGCGATTTTTCTTTTTTTTTAACTTGATTTTTTTTAACTAGTTTTTTTTTTTTTTTTTTTTTTTTGATGAATTGTTTTCCAGGACCAAGATTGCACGGCGAGCGAAACAGAGAAGTTAATCGCTAAACCCCATTTAAAAGGAAGGAAATAATGAAACCGGTCTATTGGTGGGGCTTTGTATACGCTTACTCTATCCTCTGCTAAGGAGTAAGACTCCCCCCACTCAAAAAAATGTGTCCTATGTATGACAATAACGTGCATATGAAGGCGGAAGCCACAGTTTTGGAGATTTACGGCGTGTGGGGTATCTTTTGTCATTACTTCCAGATTCACTTTGACTTGAAGTCATAGTATATGTTAGGGTCCCATTTATGGGTGAAATAAATCTGTTTGAAAATTATTTATATTAGATAGGGCAAAAAAAAAAACATTAAGAAACAACTACACAAAAATCTAATTTACAATGAATGCGATTTCCTAATATTTAGGCACAAAATAACCCGAAACAGATTGAGGCACCGTTAAAATCAATCAATCAGATGAAATCTTCAAGCGTTTAAAGAAATAAGTTTAATCGCTATCTTTCACAGTGACGTGGTTCTCACCAAGCGTAGCAAATTGATTTGATTTCTTTATTTAATAGCATATCAACTCTTGTGGGTTATTCAATGCCAAAACCATCCATATAAGAGAACAGCATACCTTCCTCAAGGGTATTAGTCCGAAAGTGAACGTAATAGCGCGACTGATGTTCGAACTCGTTTACTACGATGTTGTAGTTTAGCCACTACAACACGAGAACTCCCTCCTCCACAAACACAGCAAAGATTGTTTCCATGTTTTTTACGCTTACTAATTTGTTATCGCTCATACATTTTGATATTTGCGTTTGATCAACGAATTAGCCACATGGGACGGTGTTTTGCATTAATTAGTTCTTCATTTTTTTTCCCTTTCATAATATGATACAAAATATAACTCAGTTGTATTAGTTGTAGTAGAAGTAGTAGTTGTAGTCGTAGAAGTAGCAGTAGTAGAAGTAGTAGTAGAAGTAGTAGTAGTAATTGTAGAAGTAGAAATAGTAGTAGTTATTGTTGGATACAAGCTTAACATGTCTTAAGCTCGTCAGTTTTCGGGTATCTAATTATTTGTTGATTTTTCATTTCTAGATTATCCGATATACTGTTATGATTTTATATGGTTCAGTTTCTGCCATTTTTTTTTTCTCTTCCTTTAATCAACTGAACTTTTAATCCCTTGATCTTCAGTTCACCTAGACACCTGTATTCACAAAATTTTCATAACAATTAAGTACGAAACACATGAAAACTTTTCCTCTCGGATGCAGACATCTTTGTTTAAAATTATCCTATCGATCAAGAGAACTAAAATCTACGAATGGTCGCTCTGTATAACATCATCAAAATCATAACGTCTCGGTGCTATCACGGATTTCTCTGACTCTCTTTCTCACTATTCGTCTCTATTATCCATCGCTTCCGGCTGGTCTTCTAGACTACCTCCTGTGTCCGTCCAGAGCGGTTATAGATATGTTCTTGTTGGTTCGCTACACTTGCACATCTATGTGAAGGGATTCATAAAAGAATGTCACTTACGAGTTCGTCCTTACTTCTCCAGCAGTGTCTTGTTCGTCTTATTTGGATAATTTTAGAGATGGGAGGTTGGTGACCGTACAGCCACTGTTTTGTGAGATGTTGCTTCCAGGATTTGTTCAATATAGCTCGTAGCATTCTTGTACTATTTCCATCAAGCTTTTTTCTTTATGCTTAGTCAGCGTCCATGTGGTGCATCTATATAGTAGAATTGACACGACAGCTGCTTGGAAGAAAATGTAAGTCTGACTTACAAATGATCGATAACTTATCGATAGCAGTCCATGCCTTCACTAGGCGTATTTTGATGTCATTTTCAGTTGATGAGTCGTTGCTTCTGATGTAGGTGAACTTGTCTACTAGTTTCAGAGGACTGTCATTTAGAGTGGAGATGTCTCCTTTTTTTTATTAAAACAGATGTTCTCCGTCTTGTCTGCATTCACACAGAGGCCATTGTCACCTGTTGTCTGCTCCAGACTATGCAACAGGGATTCGGCTTGGATAGGTGTATTTGCAAGAAGCGCTACGTCATCTGCGTTGTCTGCGTCCGTTATAGTTTCTGCGGGGTATCGTCTGCTTGTGTGTGTGTGTGTGTGTGTGTGTGTGTGTGTGTGTGAATTCTATATATTCAAACCAGTAGCAATAGAATGTGTGTTCAAATACAACGTCAACTGCAAGAGATGAACGTTCTCATTGATCTCGTAAAACATCTCACAATTTAAGGCGTGGTCACACCGACATCCTCAACAATGATGAACGAAGGTAGAAAGTTAACGTACTCGGGTCGTAACATCAGAGATTTCCGACATTTATTATAAAAGCATTCATTCTCGCTTGCAGCATCTCACTCACAAACAAGTAAAGGTTACTAAAAAAATTCCAATACAATGCCTGTCGTCTTTAAGAGAAAAAATAGATTTACAAATATCGAGAGAGATAGACTGAGAGAGAACGTTTTATTTGTTGTATCTGAGGTGACATTCCCGAACCCGAAATATAGTAAAATTTTTGTTATCGTCACAGTTCCCATAACCTGGTTTGATCGTGGGTACGTATTTTAGGCAAGAATAGCCTGGTGTAGCCCATCCCTCTCCAGGTCTAAAACTGGTTAGAATTCAAAGATTTTCTTTTCCTAGACGTGTTGTTATATATACCAAGGTTAAAGTGCCCAATATACCCTATTATTTACCCATAACTGGAGGGACAATATTCAGATTCACAGCTTTCCGAAAGGTATTAGCGTTATGATAAAATTCAAACAGCCTTATCTAGGATTTGAACTTGAGTAGGCGAGTGCATTTCCTACTGCGATAACCTTTACGCCACAAGCATCTCTTTTCTAACTATAGGTACATTGTAAGCCTAAATCTCACTTCAAAACTCTTTTATTCGCTTCGATATTTAAACTTAATTTTTCTCGACGAGGAAAAAGAATTCCAAAGAAATAATGGCTCTTTCCATATAGAACAGATAAAACTACATAAGAAATAATTTTTCATGATTATTATAATAAGTTTAAGGACACAGCGTAACGTTTATAGGCGTTGATTCCCTAAGCTTCTAAGGAGACAATCATCTGGAGGTTGCAGGTTCAACCCTGACTGCAGTCGAGTAACAAATACAGGAATACTTAACACTTGTACCCGGTTTGGCTAACGGAATAAGAACAGGCGATCCCGTGGATTCACTAAAGGACGTAGTTCGAAATTCCGTGTAGGTTCCCGAGTTCGACAAACACCTGAAGAAGGCCGGAGGTCATACTAGCCGAGACGTTATGGAAATAACAATAAAGATGAAGACAATAGTCCGAAAACCCTTAATGATAAAAAAGATTTAAGAAATCGTCACTCTCTTGGAATGTCAAGCACCTGATTGCATATCATGGCGGGAATATTTTGACTCACATCACATTTCATTCGCATAAAATGTAATTTCATTTCAGGAAGTAAATAATCAAATAATCTTGGCCGTCTACAGTTTAAAATCTTTTCATGTGAATTATAAAAAGATACGAAAAATTACTCACAGTAAAAAAAAAAAAAAAAAAAAAAAAAGAAAAGAAAAAAAGAAAAAAGTTTTCGGCAGGATTAGAGAGATTTCCTTAAAATTGTTGGAGTCTTTCAAAAGTTATTACAAAATTAAAATTGTCGCATTGTACAAAATGTTGATTCAATAATAAGTACATCGCACAACCGGGTATATCTAATATGGTATATACATAAATATGTATATATAGTGTGTGTATGTGTGTGGGGGGAGGGGCTGGAGAGACTGACAGACAGAGAGACAGACAGAGAGAAGGTAAATATGAAATTGTGCACCACGGAAAAGGAAAGGGTGGATTAAGAAAAAGCAAATGATTTTTATGTTTGCAGTAACGATTAACAACAACAGCAATAATAATAATAATAATAATAATAATAATAATAATAATCTTTTCGAGCAGGTACTTGGTTGAACAGTGTGTAAAGTAGGAGGTGAAGGTTATGTATTTCGTAGGATTGACACTTACAGTGTCCTGGGTCCGGGTGTGTCCGGTTACACCCCGTGTCATATTTTATGCTAGTTGTGTACTCAATTTCACAGTCTTTTCGATACATTATGGGCAAGGTATTAGATGCAGTTGTAACAGGATTACGGAGGTTTGGAGGGAAAGAAGGTGTTTTGTGAACTCCCTTGCCTGAATGCTCTCTGTAAAGAAAAGAGAAAAGATGGTGCGGGTGGTGATGAAAGTGGGGGTTGATGTTACTCGGGGTATAAATGAGCGGTTTTGGGTCACGTAATGGCTCTTTGGTGGATTTTGACATCATCTATATATATATATATATATATATATATATATATGTGTGTGTGTGTGTGTACTCACGCGCATACTAGAGTATAAATCGATTTTACTGTTTTATATTAAATTGTACTGACATACGAACATTCCCTACCGTGTGTGTGTTTGTGTGTGTGAGTGATTGGGATGTGTGTGAATGATTGTGATGTGTAAAGTGCTTGTGGTGTAATGGTTACCGTGGTAGGAAATGGACATGGTGATCCGAGTTCAAATCCGTGACGATGTTCTTTGCATTTCACGTAACGCAAATACCCTTGGGAAAGGCATGAATCCAGTAATCGTCCCTATCCAGCTATGGATAAATATCAGGACGGATTGGGCTGTTTAACCTACGTATGGAAACCAGTCTAGGAGAAGGAAAACACTGAATTCAAACATGTTAAACTTCACATAAGAAATTGACCTTCTATCGCATTCTGGTCGTGCGGATGAGTTAGGTATATATATATATATATATATATATATATATATATATATACCTAACTGATGAGCCGTTAAGGTGAAACTTTAGTAGGAGAATTCTGACTCGTGATTTAAGTTAATTTTATATATATATATATATATATATATATATATATATATATATAACTAGTCGTGCTATTACGTTCACTTTCTGACAAACATCATTGGGAAAGGTATGAGCTCCTTATTCCTCCAGCTACAGGTTAAATAGCACAACTATTGTTCTTCGGCAAAGATGACTTTGGCATTGAATAATACACGTGCTATTAAACAAAGAAACCATATATATATATATATATATAAATATATATATATATATATATATATATATATATATATATATATATATATATATATATATGAAGTTCTTTTTTAGGCTGAGTAAAAGGCTGATACTTGGAACAGTATAACAATTTCTTTGTAATAGTGAGCTGGTAGGTATTTTTCCTAAAGCGAAAATGCTGGAGGAGGCGCCCGTGGTGTCATGGTTATCTTCTCTGGAAAGGGACACAGCAATACGAGTTCTGGACGAAGCTGTTTGCGTTTCACTTTACGTTAATGCTCATTGGAAAGGCATGAAATCATCTCTTCTCCTCACAACTCTGAGAAAATAGTAAAGCAGACTGGACTCTTTAAACTTGCTACAGTGACGGGTTTAATCCTGAAAAGCCCTTTTTTCTGAAAAATCATTTAAACAATGAACTTAGGTTAGTTCATTATTATTTAATTTAAACAATGAATTTAGATAGATTATTTAACATTGTTCAAGATTAAGGTATATGGTACTCGACAAAAGACAATAAATCTTTCAGATTTAATAATTTTTTTCAGGTCTTTAGTCTTAGCTGTATTAGTTGCTAATCATTTAAACGCTTTGTGTAACATCTACATACTACGTCAAGTATTGTGCTATGGTTTCTGTTATAAGATTTTTTATTGAGTGAACCTGCAAACTCCAGTCAACCTGTTTTTGTATTCAGAGATTTTCCTTCTGGACTAGATTGCCTACTTACGAGAAAGTCAAATTTGCCCTGTTATTTACTTAAAGGAGATGTGAATTCATGCTTTTCCTAAAGGCATTTTTCCATTCTCCATAATAATTAACTATATGTACATCACATGCCTCCATATTATCTTGTTTAATTATTTTATATTGCCAGCTTGAAGTACTAACTATAAAATTAATTAGACGTGTTTGATTAAATGTAAATAATAATTTCAGTAAGACTTATAAATCATTATTCTTATTAAGTTTGCACATTTAAATTCTCTTTGGTTAATTACGTCTTCTAGCAAGATTACTTTAACATGGTATGGTTAGTTACACCTTGTACCTTTTAAAATGGTATGGTTAGTTACGTCTTGGATCAACAAAGCTTTTAACATGGTATGGCTGGTTACATCTTGTAACAACGTGGCTTCCTGCTGATTACTGCTCCTTGTTAAAGATCACAACTCGATGCGAGCTCCCACCTCTTCCCATGGAAAACAAAATATCTTATGATAAAATTTTCCCCTCGCTCCTATATACATGTATTACAAATTTGGTTGCTCGACATAAAACCGTTTGGCTGTCTATAGAGAACAAACAAATTATTAGTATATACAGTATGTACGAGTGTGTGTGTGTGTGTGTGTGTGTGTGAGAGAGAGAGAGAGAGAGAGAGAATGTGTGTGTGTGTGAGAGAGAGAGAGAGAGTGTGTGTGTGTGTGTGTGTGTGTGAGAGAGAGAGTGTGTGTGTGTGTGTGTGTGTGAGAGAGAGAGAGAAAGTGTGTGTGTGTGTGTGAGGGAGAGAGAGAGAGAGAGAGAGAGAGAGAGAGAGAGAGAGAGAGAGAGTGTGTGTGTGTGTGTGTGTGTGGAATAGAGCGTTGCAATTTAAAGCAAAAATCACGAAATTTGAAACTACGCGTTCAGTTTTAAAACTAGCCACAGAACATGTTTTATTCCTTTCTTAACATTGTTTTGGTTTGGTTGGATTTTATGGCACATCAACCATTGTAGGTTATCTAATGCCGAATCCTCATCATACGTTTATATTAAATACATATGATTTATAAACACATTTTGTAGATAACCTTTTTAAATGAGCCTGAGCTCATTTTTTTACACACAATTAAATGGATTCTTTTATTTCTATCTATTACGAATAATTTACTATTAATCATTTGTTTGCACACAGTTAAATGCATTCAAGTATTGTTATTTAACACTAACAATTCAATTAAATATCAGTCATTTGTTTACATACAGTTAAATGATTAAACAGTTCTATTTCAAATAAGTCAATTTCACTCAAGTCATCTGTTTGCACACAGTTTAAATGTCAGAAAGTTTTAATTGACACATAGATAGGATCCTATCAGATACTACCAATCCAGATCAGAGTGGACCTGGGAGTGATGGCAATACACTGCATTCCCCAAAGCTCCAGCATTACTAGAGCCTCACCATCAGATTGTTTAGCGTCTTGACTTGGACACTCGTTGGGGTGGTCTTACCTCTCCGCAGAAATACAGTCGGTGTATTCTACAGCCTCAGCCGACAGGGCTGTTTTGTTAACAGCATCTATATTTGAAACCCACTCAAGATACCATGAAATGATTGAAATTAATAAGAAATGTCACCCAGTGGGACTTAGAATTCGCTGTCTGTATCCCCAGCAAAAAAGCTATGTCTTGAGTATGATATTAAGCTGAATCTGATGGTGATCATGTTCTGGAGACCTTGGGTGTATGGAGTACTCTTTCATTATCATTATTCCCAGGTCTATCGTGTGGTAGTACATATCTGGGTGCAATCTATGGGTCAAATAAATATGTTTGAAAATTGGTTGAATTCGATAGGAACGTGTAAAAAAAATAAAAAAAAGGGTAAATATGAACGTACAATGAATGGGATTCCCTAACCTCTTGGCATAAAATAACCGTTGAGTCATTTTGGGGCAAAAATGAGCAGATCTTTAGAGATCTTACTGTTCAGTTCCCCATTGAATAATAACCTTTATCCATTGATTCTAAATTGACTATGACAATCTTTAGTGAATGGAGAGATCATCACCAACTGTCCTATGTTCATCATCCAATTACTCGAAGGAATAATTTTCATAGATCCGGGCCCAAAATTCTCACCAGGTAAAATATACCTATTCTCAAGCAAACAATAGGTATACAGCGTAAAAATATTTTTCATCAATGAGCAAGAAAAGATCTTTGGAAAAATGCGTTCATCCTTCATTATCATCATCATCATCATCATGTCGTGCCGCCAGCATGGATATTCTTGACCCTCTCTTGCCACTCCTCCCTATCGTTCATCGCTTCTGGCAGGTCCTCAGGGCTACATCCCGTATCCTCAGAGAGCTGCTGTATGTAGGTTCGAGCTGGCCGCCCTGCTTTTGCTCGGCCATGTGAGGGGGTCCATAGGAGAATATCATTTATGAGCTTGTCCCTGCTTCTCCAACAGTGTCCTGCATGTCTGGTTCATCTAACTTGGATAGTTTTTGTGAAGGGAGGTAGGTGGCCGTACAGCTGCTGCTTTGTGGGGTGTTGCCTCCAGGACTTATTCAAAATTGCTCGCAGTATTCTTGTGTAGTTGCTTTTTCTCCATCCGTTTAGTTAGCGTCCAAGTAGTGCATCCATATAGCAGTATCGACACGACCGCTGCCTGGAAGAAACTGCGTTTCATTTTATCGATCAGGTCTGAAATCCTCCTTTGGAGTGCAAAAATATAGATTAATCTTCCAGAATCAATCATCACAGCGCCAAATACTAATATAATTCAAAAATAGACTGAACAATTATTAGAAAAAAACAATCAATGAAATATTACGATTATTTAAAAGAAGAAACACCTGAAGAAAGAATGTGAAGCATAAAATGAGATAAATGAAGGTTAATTTTACAGATCCTCTACTGATAATCAAATAAAAGAAAAACTGTAGGTATATATCTTATTATAACAGAGATGATGTGTCTGTCTGAAGCTGAAACTACATCATTACCGAAGTCACAATTCCCTTACATCATATTTTTTATGATATTCATTCTTATCTAAATCACAATTTTTAAGAAAAAGAAGATTATATATTATTAATTGGCCTTATCTATCTACTAAAACCATATCGTATTTATATATACTGTCACATAACGGTTTACGGTGTGATCAGGGAGGATAATTTGCATATTGAGGTTTAAAATTTTATTCTAATAGATATCTGCTTGGTATTATTGATTCCTTATTGTTTGAGTTTATTTTATTAAATATGAGTAAAAATCCTGTCGACAAATCTTAAAAGAAATCTATTAAGAAAAAGAAAAAAAAATTCTTTACTGTCCACTTTTGTTAAATAGTTAAAATTATAAAAATTTAACAAAAGTTATAATCTAATTTTAAATAATATCAAATGCTATCTTTTTATCATATAAATTTCTTTTTTTTTTCCCTTCTGTTCCGTTTTAATTTTTTTTCATATTTACACACACACATGCACAAAAAAAGAACTAGTAATTCGTTAAAATAAAGAAATTAATTTGCGACTTTTACAATGTTTCTATTATCACATTTACCAACCCCTCCGCTCGGGCAGGATATGACACAAGGTCAGTTTTTAAGCGGAGTTTTAACAGGTTTCAATTCAGAGTTTTCCTTCTCCTAGACTAGTTGCCCCACCAAAGCTGAAGAACCGAGTCTGCCCTACTATTTACCCATAGCTGGAGGGATTCATACCTTTCCCAAGGGTATTAGTGCTATGTGAAATGCAATCAGTCGTGTCTAGGATTTGAACTCGTGTCGCAGTGTCCATTTCCTACGACGATAACCATTACACCACGGGCACCTCAAATGTTTCTATTATAGTCAAACTGAGTTAGATTTGACTCAAAACAGTCCACATTATTGATGGGCATTTAACCAACTTCCCACCAAGACAGGATGGGACACAAAGTCACTCACGAATTGAAACTCATGCGTAGATATAACAAAAAAATGCTTAGTCCCGTCGGTATTCTCTTTTGAGATATCAAGCAATAAACTGAACCCTGCCATGCAGTTATTGCATGAAGAAAGGCCCCTTAGGAACAGGCTACCAGCTAAATAACTCACACCTGGCGCGAATGTCATGAGGCCTTCGGAAAACCAGCGGGGAGATCGTAATATAAAAGCATCTACAATGCTGCAACGCTATTTCTATATCACTGAGAACGGGTACCTTTGGTGGTGTAACGGTTAGCAAGCTTGACTAGCAAACCTACACGAATGAGTACGAGTCTCACTAGGTGCCCCATTCATTCGACCTCGTGCTACATCGAAGCAAAGAGATTCATAAATTGCTATATATCACTGAGAACTAAAGGTTAACATTGTACATGGTATTGAAAAATTGCGTACTCGTTTTAACAAAACCGGATTTAATAGATCATTACTTGATATTGATACTTTGTAATCTTATTGTTTTAGTCTCAAAGTTATCCTATTTATAATTTTATACAGAAATCAATTAAAATGAAAAATGGCCCAGTTGGCTGGGGCTGCAGAATACACCGACTGCATCTCTACAAAGGTGTAAGACTCCCTCAATGAGTGTCCAAATTATGATGCTAAGCAATCTAATGGCGAAGCTTCAGTAATGCTGGAGCTTTGGGAAATGAGGAGTATTCCTTCATTGCCATCGCTGCCAGAACCATTCTGGTTGTAGTACCTAATTGGTCAAGTAGAACTGTTTGATATTTAGACTGTGAATTTATGCTAAACTGAATTGCTTGAAATAGAACTGTTTTTACATTTAACTGTATGTAAATAAAGGATTGATGTTTAATTGAATTGTTAGTGATACATAGCAATGCTTGAAAACATTAAAATTTGTGCAAAGAAATGATTAATAGTAAATAGAATTCTTCGTATTAGATCGAAATAAGTGAAACATTTTAACTGTGTGCAAAAAAAAAAAATGAGCTCAGGCTCGTTTAAAAATGTTATCTATAAAATGTGTTTAGAAATTATATATTCAATATATATGTGTACAAAGGATTTGGTATTAGTTAACCAACTATGGTTGTTATGCCATAAAACCAGGGGAGGTGCCCGTGGTGTAATGGTTATGGTCGTAGGAAATGGACACGGCGACAAGAGTTCAAATCCTGGACCAGCACTAATACCCTTGGGAAAGGTATGAATCCAATTATTCTCCCTCCAGCTATGGGTAAAATAGTAGGACAGACTAGGTTCTTCAGCCTTGGTGAGGCAACTAGTCTAGGAGAAGGAAAACTCTGAATTCAAACTCCGCTTAAAAAATGACCTTGTGTCATATCCTGCCCAAGCGGAGTGGTCGGTATATATGGATATGCCATAAAACCAAACCAAACGAAACTAAAATGAAAAGTTTAATCTTTTTATATGCATTATTATTCAATTTTGTCAGTCTCTCTTATTCAATTTATTATATGACATTAAAACGTAAATACTTGCATCCGGTGAAGGGCGTATACATTTTCTCGTACATACGATAATATAATATACATATGAGGGACATTCAATAAATAAGATTACTTTTGCCTCAGGAGTAGAAAGCATTATTTAGATTGCACCTTTTTTCAATGTCAATTGTGATGGATCTTTCATGTCTCAGTACACAGTCAGTATGACCTTCTTTATTGACCACGGAACTCGGAACTTTTTCTTTACAGGAGAGTCTGTGTACTTCTACAATATGAACCATCTTTTCAACTCAGGCTTGCTGTTGCAAATCTATGCTAAGCCCAGACTTCTGTTCAAACCGGGAGCAGTCTGCTTCGTTGGGGCTGACTGCATCTCTGCAGAGGAGTAAAACTCCCCCAACGAATGCCCTGGATACGACACTAAGCAATTTGATGGGGAGGCTCCAGTAATGCTGGAGCTTTAGGGAATACGATGTACCGCTTTATTGCCATCACTTCCAGGTCCACTCAGGCCTGGAATGGTAGCACCTGATAGCGTCTTATGCATGGGTCAAATCGAACTAAACAGTGTACTTATGCTAAACTGCATTGTTTGAAATAGAACTGTTTTTACATTTAACTGTGAGTAAATAAAAAATGTAATTATGCTAAACTAAATATTTCAAAATACAACTGTTCTTATATTTAACTGCGTATAAGCAAAAAACTTTGCTCATGCTAAACTGAATTGTTTGAAATAGAACTGTTTTTACATTTAACTGTGGGTACGCAAAAAAAGGTATTTATTCTAAACTGAGTTGTTTGATATAGAACTGTTTTGTCATTTAAACTGCGTTCTTATGCGAAAGTGAATTGTCTGATATAGAACTGTTTATTTGTATAGAAATGGATTTGGTATTAAATAACCTACAATGGTTGATATGCCATGAAATTAAACCAAAATAAACTCTGCTTGATTTGCTGCCATTTTAAATAGCCTCAAAACAAACAATTTTGGCATATTAAAACTCTATAACTATAAACCATTCCAAATCATTAGAAGTTTACATTTATGAAAAAAAATTCTGAAATTTTTTTTTTCTTTTTTCAAAAAAAATTATCTTCGTGTAAATATCAATCAAGCCGTGCTGATAGTACGGAGTCCATTGACTATGTCCCTGTCTCTCGTTCTTTCTTTCTTTCTTTCTTTCTTTCTTTCTTTCTCCCCCTCTCTCTCTCCCTCTCTCTCTCTCTCTCTCGTTCATCGCTCCAGGCAGGTCTTCTAGATTGCATCTGGTGTCCGCACAGTCTTTCTTGGCATGTCCAAGTATGGGAGTCCATCGGAAAACGTCACTGATGGGTTTGTACTTAATTTACCAACTGCACCCAGCATGTATTGTTTTCTTATATGGATAGTTTTTGAAATGGTCGTACAACTGCTTTTTTTTTTATGGAAAGCTGCTTCTAGGATTTGTTCAAAATAGCATATAGCATTCTTGTAAATTTCACATCAAGCTTCTTATCGAAGTATTTCATTAGAGTTTAAGTGGTACTTGCACAGTGGTTTGGGGCTACAGAAAACACCGACTGCATCTCCGCAGAGGGGTAAGACTCTCCCAAAGAGTTTTCTGGATATAACACTAAGCAATCTGATGGTGAGGCTCCGGTAGTGCTGGTGCTTTGGGGAATAAGGAGTAATCCTTCATTGCCATCGCTTTCAGGTCACTATAGCCCAGAGTGGTAATACCTGATAGGGTCCTATCTATGGGTTAAATAGAACTTAACAATGTACTAATGTTAAAATGAATTGTTTGAAATAGAACTGTTTTCGTATTCAACTGAGTGCAAATAAAAAAAAAACTGTACTCATACTAAACTGAATTGTTTGGGAACTGTTTTGACATTTAAACTGCGTTAATACTTAACTGAATAGCTTGAAATAAAACTGTTTTTACATTTAAACTGCGGAATTATGCTAAACTGATTTGTTTGAAATAGAACTGTTTTGACATTTAACAGTGTGCAAAAAATTGTACTTATTTTTAACTGAATTGTTTGAAATAGAACTGTTTTCCCATTTTAAACTGTGCCCTTATACTAAACAATTGTTTGAAATAGCACTGTTTTGGCGTTTAACTGTGTGTAAACAAAAGACAGTACTAATACTAAATTGAATTGTTTGAAACTTTTATCGAAGTGACTTAATTCGGGTTTAAATGACCCGAAAATGTTTGATAGGTCGTAAAACCAACCAACCAACCAAGAGGTAAAACCATACTGACACGGTCACAGCTTAGAAAGAAAAAAGATAAGAAGCAGATGATATCATGTGAATTCACCGGCTCGAGCCGAATCCTTGCTAAAAGCTTGGAGCAGGCAGCAAGTTGTATTGGTCTCTCAGTGAACGCAGATAAAACAAAATTCATGGGTTTTAAATAACATGGAGCAAATCTCAACATTAAAAGGCAAAACTTTTAAATTAGCTCACCATTTCACGTACCTCGACTGCAATATCTCATCTACTGAAAAAGATGTTAATATATGATTAAGAAAGATGTGGACTGCTATTGATTGATCTCTCTGGTGTATATATAATATGTATATAACATATGGAGGTGCTCGTGAAGTAATGGTTACTGTCGAGGGTAATGAATAAGACGAAGCGAGTTCAAATCCTCGTCGAGGCTATTTACATTTCACATAACACGCTTGGAAAAGCTATGAATCTAACTATTCTCCCTATAGATATGATTATATATATATATATATATATATATATATATAAACTGCCTCCTAAAAAGCGGAAGTTCCATAGCCACATGTCTTTCAAATATCTGGTTGACTTTCTACTTGCATCTATTTTAAGATACTATATATATATATATATATATATATATATATATATCCAACTCCTCAGCACGAGCAGGATGTGACACAAAGTTAATTTTTTAAGCGGACTTTAACTGGTTCGAATCCTGAGCTTTCCTTCTCAACGAGCTGAAAAGACATTCCAAGCTATTTTAGAATAACGAAAATGGAGAAAATTAGCCAGTGATTTGAAAATAGAGCTGACCAAAAGAGAGATGGCCAAAATAGAGATGACCAAAACAGAGATGACCAAAAATGCTTTAGCAGTGATCGGCAAGGTAACGAAACACACTAGACTGATACTCTCCGATTGCTACTCACTGAATTTACCTCTATAGCTTGGAGTACGGCCTTGGAATCCACAGTTTTTGGCCAACTTGGCTGGTTGATCATTGAAGTTCTTGCAACCCGAGAGAAATTCCTTGAAGCATTTGTTTACTGTATTGTGATCAACTGCACCTTCAGCTCTCGTACCCCTAATGTTTTGGTTGCTTCTGCAGCTCAATACGAACTCGTAAAGCTAAAAGACTACGTTGTACGTTGATCTGTACAGCTATCAAACTACACACTGAACGAAGCAATAAAATGTCAACGCACCAACTACCACAGTACTACCCATCACAGCGGCTACCCTTCACGTCATGAACTGTTCAGGTCACATGATGTACGCGCCATAAACTTGCACGTACCAAAATATTGCAAAACTTTTGACTCACCCAAGTACAAAAACTAGTTTTACCTACTGATCTTTTGTGATGAAAGCAACTTCGAATTTATCACAAATGTTTCTAAATGGTATCCAAGAAGATTAGGTGCATTGTTTGATTGTCTTTGATTGTCTCCCTTTAACTGTAAAATATCGTGAGAATGACATTTTTTTTTATATGAATTGCTTTCTCATCCATGGACATGGGGAAAAAATAGAAATACTTCACAATATCGGGATATTCCACATTGCAGACTGCTTCTCGCTACTTAGAGATTCTAATATGATGGAAATGCCGTATTTCAGCAGGTCAGGGCTTTTGCTTTACAACAAGATCAACCACAAACTTTGCCGATATAAGAAGACTATAAAAGATATAAAGGATATATGTTTACAAGTTATGTAAGAAAGGAAAACTGGCTTCTTTCTCCTCTGATTGAGGACTTAAAATCAAGCAGTATAAGTTACTTATTGAAACATTTTAGATTTTTATAAGAAATGGAGACGCTCATAGCGCAACGGTTATAAACCTCGTAGAAAGTGGACTCGGCTAGCTGATTACAAATCCTGAATGAATCTGTTTCCATTTCACATACCGCTAACTCTTGGAAAAAGCATGAACCCAACAGTTCTCCCTACAGCTATGGGTAAAAAGGACAGTCTGGGATCTTTGAACATGGTATAGTAACCGGTCAAGGAGAATGAAAATT
This sequence comes from Sepioteuthis lessoniana, assembly GCA_963585895.1. NCBI lineage: Eukaryota > Metazoa > Mollusca > Cephalopoda > Myopsida > Loliginidae > Sepioteuthis > Sepioteuthis lessoniana. The sequence continues at coordinate 102,607 of CAUZXS010003520.1, forward strand.
CAGAATTCTAACAAGTCGTAGAAATGGAGAGGGTTGGGCTTTAGCAGGTTGTTCTTGCTCAAGAGACGCTACATGAGTAGCGACCCCACAAATAAACTAGATGATGGTATCAATGAAAAAGGTACACTTCAGTTGTTAAAAAAAATTTTCAGTTATTGTGATAAAGTTTTCTTCTTCACATCTATATAAATTAGGATTTTCCTTTTTTAATGACTGCAAAAAGAAAAAGATTTCTATTCTTTGACTGAGTATGGCTATCACTTGTATAACGAAACATGTCTGAATGACCTGAATAATCATAAGGATAAAGGGTGATTTTAAGAAAGATGATGAATATGTACCGAAACAAAGATACGGAAATCTCGAAGAGAATAAGATCAGAGTGGAAGGAATTACCGCAATAAAAATGTGTTCAAGGAAGGAAAAGACAGACAAGACCCAACGTGAATATTTCTTCAATAGCCTCGTTTTGCCTGCGTTCTTTTACGCAGTGAAATGTGGGCTACTATGAAGAAGGAAGGAACAAAAACTGGTAACATCACAAATTCATGGTGGGAATAAAATTGCGTGAGTACATCCGAATTGCGGTAATTCAATAGGTGAGTGGAGTGAAGGACGTGATCACAAATTTTCGAAAGTAGAAATTCCGTTGGGCTGGACACATCACAAATTTCACAGACAACAGTTGGACCCGTGCAGTGGTGAAGTATCTGAAAGACTGGAAATGATCACCTGGAAGACCGGAAACAACAATGGGCAGTTGAAATTGTTAAGTGATTTGGGCCAACATGGAGTAAAAGGGCGAGATCGACAACGAAATGGCTGTGCATTGTGCCAAGCGAACTGGAATGCATCAGACGGTCTTTTCAGTAACGGAATAAAGGGAATATCCTAACGAAAAAACATCTCTTTGATATATATATATATATATATATATATATATTCTTGTTTTAATGAATTAAAAGTTATTAGTAATGATATTTCAAAGTTTAAATAATCTTTAATAAAAAATATCTTTTAAATTCATTTTTGATTTGATATGTAAAATGCACCTGTATATTTTTGTCGCTTCTAAAGTGAGCCGCTTTGCAAAAAAGTTTCAGAACCCCTTATCTATGTAATATATATAACCTACAGTAATTTTACTCACTCACAATTCATATCTAGTCTGATCGGTGGGGTTTTGAATACGTTGTCTATATCCCTTGCTGGAGAGTAAAAAAATCCAAAATTGGGTGGCTAGAGTATGACACTAAACTTAATCTAATAATGAGACTCCAGGTCTGGATATCTTGGAAGTGGTTGGTTGGTTCCTTTTACGGTGTATCAACCATTTAAGGCCATTTAACGCCGAATCAAATCATTTTTATTTTGGTTTGGTTTGGTTTGGTTTTATGGCATATCAACCACTGTTGGTTATTTAATGCCAAATCCATTTTTATACATATAAACAATTCTATTTCAAACAATTCAGTTTAGCATAAGTACACAGAATCAATGTCAAAAACAGTTCTATTTCAAACCTTTCGGTTTAGTATAAGTACATAGGTTCAATGTTAAAACAGTTCTATTTCAAACAATTCAGTTTAGCATACAAAAAATTCTATTTGAAACAATTCAGTGAGTCATAGTTTTTGGGTATCTGAGTACCCCTTCATTGACCTTATTCTCATGTTCACTCTGACCCAGAATAGTAGAAACTGTTAGTGTCTCATCAATGGGTCATATAGAAATATTCAATCATTTACTAAGGATTTTATTATTAGTTATTTTAAACCATACTACTGCGAGCATATTATTTCTATTTGATAGGAATACTTGATAAATAGAATTTCTAATACTAAATAGCAATTCTTAAAACAAATGAGCAAACAAATGAGCTCTAGCAAATCGTTTAAAGATAAAGTTGCCTACGAACGATTAGCTTACAAATTATATATATATATATATATATATATGAACATAATTTGGCATTAAATAACCGACAAGAAACACCAACCAACCTTGTCATAGATAAATCTCCATACTTCGATAAGAAGAAAAAACAAGGGAATGGGTGTGGGAGACCGGTGTTCAGTCCGAGGTCATGTCATACCAAAGACTCAAAAATGGTACGTGATGCTTCCTTGCTTAACTCAAAGCATTATAAGGTAAAGATCAAGGGTAAGTGGAGCAATCCAGAGAAAGGAATTCTCCTAACCCTTACACCTTTATGTTGTAGCTATGGAAAAGGAAGTCTTCGGGTCACCCTCGACTCCTGTCGGCCAACTTATATATATATGTGTGTGTGAGTGTGTGTGTGTGAGAGAGAGAGAGTAAAGAAAGAAAAAATCGAATTTATAAATGAAAAAAAAGGAAACAGCAAAAGGAATAAAATAAAATTCTATGAAGCAGGAAAGTTCACACACACACACACACACACACACACATATATATATATATGAATATATATGCGTGTCAACTCATCTGAGATTAGGAAATTACGAGGATCATTAAATAAGTTTCCCGACTTTTTTCGTATGGGCACTTTTATTGATAGTACACACTTGAAACTCTAGTCCCCTTCGAAGTAATCTCTTCCGGCTGCAATGCTTTTGTTGTACCGTTCCAACAACTTATCGAAGGCTTAATGGACGTCTTTTTGTGTGAGCGTGTCAATGACCTTCGTTACAGCCTCTTTCATCTCCTCAATTGTCTCATAACGATAGCCTCTGAGCTTAGGGAATAACCAAAAGTCACAGGAACCAACGTCTGGACTTTAGGGAGGCTGAGGGACTGTCTTGATGCCCATTTTGATCAAATAGTCAGTGACAAGGATGGAGTTGTGGACTAGTGCATTGTCCTGGTGGAAATGCCATTGACCCGATTTGAAGAGTGCTGGCCTCTTCCCTAGGAATCTCTTCCAGAACTCCCTTAAAACCTCAACATAGTAACCCTAACCCTAACCCTTTGGCCAATCAACTGTGGTCTATTGACTTCTTTACTCCTCCCACACCTCTCATCATCCCTCACAGACTCCGTGCCTTCCTTTAATTTATTATGCCACTCAAAAACTGATTCTCGATTCATGCTAGATGGTCGAAAAGCAGTCTGGAGCATTCCATACGTTTCTGTGGCGGCATTCTTTTCCAAGTTTAAAACAGAATTTTATTGCACATCGTTCTTCTAAAGTGTGTTCACGTCCAGATTGTATTTTTTAAAATTCACCAGCTGTGACAATCAGGCTTTAGTAGGGTGTATTCCAATTACTGCTGTAGCTGTTCATTTGAACCTGAAATCATAAAAATTGGTCAGTCATCTCATAAGATGTATAGCAATAACATAGTGAATTTTCAAGCGTCTCCGACAATTTTAAATACCTCTACAAAAAAGTCTGGAAAATTATTGAATGCCCCACGTATGTTCATGATACTTTTATATTTACATTTTTTGTGTATTTTTTGTGTATTTTTTTTGTGCACACGATTATATGATATCAGGCATTCCTATCTCATAGATGTAATTTGCAAACAGATCAATTGGACTCATTCATGTGACCTTTACAGGTTCTACACTCCACGTGAGACTGATGCTGTGAGTAACGGCAACGAAGGGGTGCTCCACCCACACCAAATATCCAGAAATGGAGTCTCAGTTTAGTGTGATACTCAGCACTCGCATGTTACTCAGTTTTGGTGAGAAGGTATGTTACCCCTCTGCATATGATACAGCCTACGTATTCTACGTACTACCGATATATCGTTATATATATATATATATATATATATATATATATATAGACTGTTTCTTTGCATCACAACTCTGAAGTGTGGCTAGACCCGCAAGATGTTCCAAGTTAGGATCGAAACCCGGCTGACTTTATGTCAGTTGGACCTCTTACTCCAGGGTCATCTTCATTCTCCACGTAAATGAAGAATTTTTTATGTCTAACTTTCCACATATACGTTATCAGCTACCTGGAGTGCTCAATTCTTGAGAAGAACTATTGCCTTTCAGCGTATTTGACAGCCAGAAAATTTCCTCTCTAGAGTGCACAACCCACGGTGGTATGGGGACTCTAATAATCCTAGTCAACATTATTCATTTGTTTGAACGCATATGATTTCAGGCATTGCTATCTGATACTAATTAATCAATTTGATATCAATCATTTGTTTGCGCACAGTCTTTGTTTAAATAGTTGTGGGTTATTTAATGCTCAAACAATCCCTGCAAGGTGGTACAATTCAACCAACAGCTAGGTGAGATAAGGGGGTTCATGCCTTTCCTAAAGCGAACGTAATACCGCGACTGGAGTTCGAACTTACTCGCTTAATATAATGTAGCAGCACGTTAACCACTGCACAATATGGATTCTCTATCTCTCTCTCTATATATATATACAGAGAGAGAGAGAGAGAGAGAGAGAGAGAGAGAGAGAGAAAGAAAGAGAGAGAGAGAGAGAGAGAATCCTATCGTATCACATCCACATCAAACCTCTCATTTTTACTGCCAGAACTGCTTCATTTCAACTCATTTTTTTCTATTCCACTGATTCTTCTCTATCTAAAAATACTTTTAGCTTTTTTTCACATATATATAAATATATAAATGTATATACAATAGAAAACTGATTTTAAATGGAGCAGTTATAGCGGTAAAAAAAAAGTGGGATGGTTGATGTGGGTGCTGTGTCGAATGTTCCCGTTGTGAGCCGATGGGAATGCAACCAAGCTGTCTGTCTTGTTTGGCGCGGGCTGTCAACTGTCATTTCCATCGAATGATTGACAACTTGTATTAGTAGTCGTGTGGAACGCGGCCGTCAGTCGTGTACTCTCGCGTGGTTATTTACTTAGTTGCTTGGTTGGCCGAGAAGATATTTTTCATTGAAACACTCGCTCCTCTTTTTAAAGTTCATACAATGCTCTAACAGGCAAAAGTGTTATGACTGTCCTAATCATTTTATACGAGAGTGACTCTAAAGTCTTGCTATATTCTGCTATATACTAGTTTGCAGCTGGTATGTCACGTGACTGTAGCAGTTCAAGAAGTGAAAGGTAGCCGCTGTAGTAAGTAGTATTGTAGTTGTCCTTGCGCTAACACGTTGTGCATTGTGTCACTCCGTGTGTGATTTGAAAGCCACACAGAAGAATTTTTCAATAATTCGATAACTTATGCTTTACGATTTCCAACTGAACCATAACACCACATAAAAAAAAAAAAAAAAAAAATTTGTTGTGCGAAATGTGATGTCGCTGTTGATCACAGTTCATAAATCAGGTGGATAAAAAAAAACTTGGCTTGAGCTGCAAGAATCTCGACATTTAGGCAAAGCCAGACAGGCCTAAAACCTTGGATTCCAAAGTCTTGCTCCAAGCCATAGAGGGAAATCCAGCGAGTAGCACTTGATAAGGCAAGGCCAGGCAGGCCTAAAACTGTAGATTCCGAGGTCGTGCTCCAAGCCAGAGATGCAAATCTGGCGAGTAGCGCTCGGGAAATATCAGGTTAGTTCGACATCTCAAAGTGGGATTCGTTACCTTCACGATCACTGGAAAACTGGAAAATCAACCGGAGCTGCCGAATTGTATCTCACGTTCTACCAAAATATTACAAAACATTTGACTCGCCATAGTAAAATATACGTACATTAGATCAAATCCTGACTCATGCACCTTGTGACCTTTACAAAACTGTTTATGAAAAAAAAATGGATAAAAGATCTTTTTAGATCAATCTGCGAAACTTTTGTCTTATTGAAAACTTTATTGGCTTTATTCTTTTATTAAATAAGTTCTATAGTTAATAGTTTACACTCAGTCATAAGGTTTAAAATGCGCTTAATGCATACTCTGTCGTGGAGTAAGACCCAAACAATCAAAAACAGGAATATCAAGGATATGACAATGAACAGAATCTGGCGGTGAGGCTTCAGTTTTGTTGATTTTGGAAGTGTAAAGTATCCGTTTATTTACATTACTCCCAACTCCACTCTGACCCAGAGTAGTAGTACCCGTTAGGGTTTCATCTATTGATCAGAGAGATCTGTTTAAAAAGTATTTGTATTTGATCAGACCGTGCCCCAAAAGAAAAAAAAAAACAACTCTTCAGCACACAAAAAATGTGAATATGAACGTACAATAGGCCCGATTCCCTAACATCTACACATAAAATAATCCTAGACGGTTTGCCATTCTATTAAAACCGATCAATCAGAAGGTACGATAACTGTTAATGCTTTGTTCTATAGAAATAGAAGTTAATGAAACTTCTATTTCTTTTTATTGTTATCTAATCGTTGTTGATATTTAAATCTTCAGAACACAGAGAGCAATGAGTTGTCTTTAGTTAAGAATCAACTCATCTAATGCATGCGAACTTTTACCGATAACAACTTCATGCTACACTCTTCAAATTAATACAAGTCATATGTTTTCATCCAACCCCTTCGGCACGGACAGGATGTGATAAAAGGTTAATTTTTAAACGGATTTCAGCTGTTTGCAATTCAGAACATTCTTTCTCATAGACTGGTAGGGGGATTTAATGGTTAAAGCGATGGACAGCGGAATCGTAGTAAGCGAGTTCGTACTCCAGTCGCGCTATTACGTTCATTTTCGGACAAATACCCTTGGGAAAAGTATGAACACCCCTTATCCTCCTAGCTATGGGTTAAATAGTACCACGACTGTTCTTCTAGGAGAATAGCTTTGGCATTAGATAACCTACAAAGGTTGATATGCCATTAAACAAAGAAACCAAACCAAACCAATCATAGACTGGCTGCCTTACCAAGCCAAAAGAACCCAGTCTACCCTACTATTTATCCATAGCTAGAGGGAGAACAGATGGATACATGCCTTTCCCAAGACCATAAGCCCGAAATGAAACGCAAATAGCCTCGTCCAGGATTTGAACTTAAGTCGCAGATTCCATTTCCTAATACAATTGTTACACTAAGCGCACCTCCAAATCGATACAATTAATAGTCAGGATAAACAAGATGACATAGGGGAAAATGATTTACTTCATGTTTACTTACTGCACAAATGTGCAGAAAGAAGACTGATGGACAGAAAGTAATCGTGAGAAAAAAAAAAAAGGGAGTAAGAGAGACTAAAAGAATAAGTAGAATTAACCGTGAAAAATATATTTTAATTTTTCTCTGGTCATTTTAAAATAATGAAAGAGAATAAAATCTTTATTGTAAATTGCGGCGTATATGTGACCTTTTAAGCATGAAAAAAATCACTGCAAAACTAGAGGTCGACTAAAATCCAAACCTTTACCTCTGGTTGGCCAATCTGTTGTAAATATTCATATTTTAGCCCTGCCGACCCCTAAGTTTTTTCAAGTTTAAAAGATTGACTTATACACCGGATTTACGGTACATATATTGACTGCAGTTTGGGTCATGT